>JACCIY010001267.1:0-93080 GCA_025506505.1 Flaveria sonorensis | reverse complement strand
TTGTCATATGAATTGAATTGTTTTCAATCATTTTAATCAATCTATATATGTATACAAACCTGTGTTTACTCACCGCTAATTCGTTAGCTGACTCGTACTTTCTCACATGATTTCAGGAATGCAGATTAGTGGACTTCTTCATGCTCATTTAGGACTTGGACCTAGTTTAATAAAAAGCTTTTGTTATATTATATTTGGATTATTGTTCATTTGATTAGTAACATTCAATGGAATGACATTATATTTATTTCAACTTATTTAATTTCATGTGCTATAACAATCGACTCACATTCGTCCGCCCCGATGATTTCGCCGTCGGTCTGGTGTGACACCGGGGTCGAACCTGGTCTCCTTTGTGGGGGTTGGTTGGTTTACCAGTGGACAAAGCTCGACGTCAGTTTTCTAATCAAAACAATTTATAAAAACTTTAAATTGAGCAAATCCCTAATTCATCATGAACCCTAATTTCAAACTCATCAAATTGATCCTTAAATTGAAGTCGATAACCAAATCAAACACGTGGCTTTCATTCCCCATGTAACGTCGAGTGTGGTGTGTGTTAGATTTACCTAAAACAGATCAATTTGATGATGAACAGTTGAAAGATAGTTGCAATTGATTTGGGTCTGATTCGAGAGGCAATGATGATGATAATCAAATTAATTTCGTATGTAGCTTCTGAGGGTGATTCTGATTCAAAGCCCTCCATCAATCGCTAATTACATTTTCAGAAGATGTGTTCGCGTAGGTGCGGGTTTGAATAATAATGGTTTCGACTGGGTGAATGGGTCTGTTTCGATTGTAATGGAGTTCCAGAAGGTTCAGGGAACAAATTAGATATATTCCCTTCTCTTATATAAGGTTAATTTCTATGTTTTGACTCAATTGATTTCATGCCTAATTTGGTTGTTTTGGGTTTGATTCGAGAGTTACAATGTAAATTCGGCTGTAATTATTCACGAATTTAAATTCCTCATGATGATAGGAACGTTTTCAAGCTTTTAATTAACTCTATTGGTCTGTTTCGACTAAGGTTGAATGTGGGTTGAATCGATGTGTCTCGGTTCAAGTTCATCACCATAACTGCCGAATATGCTTAATTGAAACGGGTCCTTGGTTCGAAACAATTTCACGGAGGTTTAGGATGGTTAATTGCATTTTAATTTAGTGTTTTGGGGTGTGAATGGGTCGTCGGAGAACCGCCGGAGATCAGCCGAAGATACAGGGAAGGGTCAACGGATGGGGGGTGGTTCAGGTTATTTTAAATAATCACAATTAGGTCCTTGTAGTTTCATATGATTATAATTCATGTAAAAATTATTTAAAATAGTTTTGAAAATTACAAAAATTTTTTACCCTAAACTTATTAAAACCTAATTTAAATAATAAATCAATTTATTTTATAAATCTTTATAAAACTTTAAAAAATTTAATAAGACTTCTCACTTTAACTATTATTGTAATTTATAAATAAACACATAAATGGCGATTAAAACTTTATAACTTTATAAAAATAATTTTATAAATCATGAAATTATTATAGAGTTGTTTAAATGATTTCATAAATGAAATTTGAATAATATAATTCACATATTATTAAATTACACATTTGTTGCATTTGATTCATCAAAATGAATAAATAATTAATAATGATTTTTTTTCATCGTATGAAAATTTAAAATGGATTCGGGTTTGGTTTATATTTGAAAATGAGCCGGATGTTACAATAGGTGATGGGTAGGTGCTAGTTTTGGAGGCGGTGACGACGATTGGTAGGGGTGGTGATGGTTGTGTCAACTACAACCAGTATATGCCAATAAAAATGACATACATTTGCTATGGGTGATGTCTAATTAATTTAACATTGTTTCACGTTAGATTGCTTGATAGAAGTGTTTTTTTTTACGGGTTATCCATCTCATATAACCCAATTGACGATGCTAGTTGTAATAATTCGTGCCATAACACGAAATCGAGTGTTTTGGTTTGTTTGGCTAGATTTAGTTAAATAATGTATTTATATGAAGTTGTTATGTACCAATTAAATGACCAATATTATCCATTTAATGGACTTGATTTAAGGATAATAAATATTGAAACACTTCCAACGTTATACATCGAACATGTTATTAAAGTTTAAATATCATTTGTCTTATGGTAATCCATAATTGAACTAAAACAATATAGAATAGTAGGGATGCATACATGGAAGGTTTGTTTTTGTTTTGATTTGCTATGCTTAGGGTGATTAGTGAATGGGAACACTTGGTTGGTCAATAACATGATTACATTTTGGCTATAAGTTGTTATGCTTTAATTATGTTGGCTATAATTGTGATTATGCTATAATATATTTTAGGCTAACTATTTTTCTGCAAGAGCAATGAATAAGTGTATTTTTAAGGGGAGTTTTTCCACTAGGGAGAGTTTTCGATTGCATACTTAGTTCAAGGGGATCTATTCATCTTGTGTTTGATCATGACAAAAAAAAGGGGATTGCATTTAAAAGATGACTCGTATAGCTTAAGATATATGGTATTGTTAACATGTTTAAATTTTATTGGCCAACTTTCACAAGTCATAATCTTTTACATAAAAGATAAGGCTTGTTGGAAAAAACAAAGTTTATTGAAAGTCATTAACCAATTGTTTTACTAGTGAATAACATTCATGATTTGTACTATGATATTTCTTAATGAATAATACATATATCAGATACATGTCCCTATCACAAAATAAACGCGAATAAATCATAAATCTTCTAAACCGAGCCTTGTATATTTTAACACTCCTACTAAAACTAGGTTTCATTCATTATTTATCAATACGAACTATCTAATTCATAATATTCTATTTGATTATTCATTTTATAACTAAATTGTCATATATACTTGACTTAATATGAAAAAAAAGTTAATGCGGGACATTTTGATTCTTAGGTTTAAAACCTAATTACGTTAAGGTATTTGTGTGACTTTCTCAAATTAAAACAACATTTTCTTTTAACTAAGTAAAAAAAAATAATTAAATTTTAATAGTTTAAATTATTATCTACTACTGCTTGACAATCCATACTGTTAATTTGACGGGTAATACTCGTAATTTTCATTTTTATTGCCCGTAACAATCTCAATAGCGTAATTATTATATTTCCGCTCTCAATTTGTATTTTTATCCGATTGATATTGTTTGTGTGTATTTTATTATGTTTATAATTATTATTCTGAACCGAATCATGAAAAATCAAGTCTAGTTATTTGATTATTATATTACGAGAAATACTATCGATAACAAAAGTAAGTGTTAAGATTATCGCTGCCAAATTGTTAAAATAAACTTATCAATCAATAAAAATAGTTTAAATTATTAAAATTTAATCGGTAAATAATAAATACTATTTCTCATATAAACAAAAGAGTCTCGGAAGAAAAGCTTTTACGAAGAACAACAGAAGTTCTTCTTCAAACCCTAAACGAAGAACAACATCAACTTCTCCATTATCAAACCCTCGTGATCACCACCAATGGATCCGTACTCGTTCTCATCATCAGCAGCCATGGCTCAACAGACATGGGAGCTCGAGAACAACATCGTCACAATGGAGACCCCTCAGTCTTCCGAATCCGACGCCATCTCTACTACGACGACGCCGCTCAGGCCAAGTTTCAGCAAGAAAACCATGGGCCACCGACCCCCACTACTTCAAACGAGTCAAGATCTCAGCTTTGGCCCTCCTCAAGATGGTCGTTCATGCTCGCTCCGGTGGCACCATCGAAGTCATGGGCCTTATGCAAGGGAAGACCGATGGGGATGCGATTATTGTTATGGACGCCTTTGCGTTGCCCGTCGAGGGCACCGAGACTAGGGTTAATGCTCAGGCCGATGCGTATGAGTATATGGTCGAGTACTCTCAGACTAATAAGCAGGTGAATTTTGGTGGAATGTTTGTTTTTTTTTAATCAGTGATTTTGGTATTCGAAACCCTAACCCTAAAGCCCTAAATTTTGTGGGAGTGCGTAGTTTATGAGTGGATTTGGATTACGGCATTGCAACTTAATTGATGTTCTTTTAGTGGATTTGATCTTCAATTTATTATCAATTTGCAAGTGACAGAAGCTATGATTTATTAACTGAAATTCAAGAAAACCAGTTTTTGAGAGTGATTGTTTGATTATGTTCTCTTTTGAGTTGAAAAAGACCAGTTTTGTTACACAATGCTAACACTTGCTTAGTTGTGTACTGATAATTTAATTGGGTGCTATGATGTAGGCTGGAAGATTAGAAAACGTTGTTGGGTGGTACCATTCTCATCCTGGATATGGATGCTGGTTGTCTGGCATTGATGTATCTACTCAAATGCTGAACCAGCAGTATCAGGAGCCGTTTTTGGCTGTTGTTATTGACCCAACAAGAACGGTTTCTGCTGGAAAAGTTGAGATTGGTGCGTTTAGGACTTACCCAGAAGGATATAAGCCATCGGATGAGCCTGTGTCTGAGTATCAAACAATCCTCTGAACAAGATTGAAGACTTTGGCGTCCATTGCAAACAGGTTGTTATACGTTTTGCTGAAAATAGTTCGTGAGTGTAAATAATAGTTTATTATGTTTCGATCTTCTGGTATTGACTGCATGTTTGGTAAACAGTATTACTCACTGGATGTCACTTATTTCAAGTCATCTCTTGACTGTCACTTGCTGGATCTTTTGTGGAACAAGTATTGGGTTAATACCCTTTCATCTTCTCCGTTGCTTGGGAATGGTGACTATGTTGCAGGACAAATATCTGATCTTGGTACTTTCTTTTATCACAATTACTTTTAAGATGTAGTTTTTGTTTGTTTCGATTACATGTGACTTTCATTAAGTGATTCTGGTTTTGGAATTATATATGGTTTTTTCTCTCCTTTGTTATGTAGCTGAAAACTAGAACAAGCTGAAGGCCAGTTGTCGCATTCACGATTTGGGCCCCTCATCACGCCAACTCAAAAAAAGAAAGAGGTCAGTGGATAACTGATAGTCTATACTGGTTACATGATTAGGATTTTGATACGTATCCAGTGGGTCAAATAAACCCACGTATCCATTGGGTCAAATTAACTCAGCTGGACCCATGAAGACCAATAACCCGTCAAATAGCTTCTAAATAAGGGGGAAACTGAAGTAGTGGGGCAGATGTTAGTGGCTAGTAACTGCTCAATTAACGTTTAAGTATTCCATTTGATGTTCTAGTTTGAGTAGTATTGTTTTCTAGTACTTTGATTAAGTTAATTCTTTGTTATCGGAGATCAACCCATCTCGAATTGGGTCTATTTGTATTTCTTTCCTGTTTTAATCAAGCCTACTGTTTCGAGTTCTATCATTTGTTCCGTTGCCAGGACACGAATGGCACCTGCAACCCGGAATTTTGGCAGATCAACTAGCCACCATTACAGCAAAATTAGACGCTATTCTTGCATCTTGAGAGACGATGTTGAAGATATCAAAGCTCAGGTAATCGGAGATGGTTGTAACAGTGAAGAATCAAACAGTGATTTGAAGAACATGGTGGAGAAGGAACCGCAGGGGTCCGAGCAAGACCCTCTTCAACAACATGGATCTGACATTGATAGCAGGATCAATGCTCAAAACGGCGTAACCGCCGATCGGATTGAGGGCGCTGAAGAAATGGATGACGGTATGGGCGCTGAAGAAATTGACAAAATTGATAGCACCAGAATTGAAGCTTGGGGGCCAGCGAGGAAATTAACAGCAAATGGCAGCCATGGTCGGAAGGGGAGACGCAAAATTGGTGCTCTTGTCGAGAGCAATAAGGCCCTACATAACCCTTTTAGGGTGCGAACTGGGAACAGGGACTTTATTCGGTGCAATCAAGTCTGTCAAAATGTATCCCTGCAACTCCCTGAATTAAAATTATCCAGGATCTTTACCCCTTTTTCATTGGTTTGAGTGAATCTAACTGGATTGGGTCCACCCGACTGGACTCAGCTTTCAGTCTAATGGGCCTGGAGCAGCCTTGTAGCCAAAAGCATATAGCCAAAATACATTATGAAAAGTTGTCTCTCTCTGTTATTAACAGACTAACAGTTGGGAAGCCGACCTGCAACCACAATTCATTTTGACTCACCGATGGGCCTATGGATGTCAACTTATAATTGAATGGCTTATTGCTTGGTGCATTCATCAGTTGAAAGAAATCACTTGGAAACATCCTGGCTTGTTGGCACATCAATTCTCTTATTTTCGACTTGAGGTCAGTCGTTTCTCTGGGCGGGAAGTATTGATACGTATCCAATGGGTCAATAACCCAAGTATCCATTGGGTCAAATTAACCCAGCTGGACCCATGAAGACCAATAACCCAGTCAAATAGCTTCTAAGTAAGGGGGAAACTGAAGTAGTGGGGCAGAATGTAGTGGCTAGTAACTGCTCAATTAACGTTTAAGTAGATCAACCCATTTGATATTCTAGTTTGAGTAGTCTTGTTTTCTAGTACTTTGATTAAGGTTAATTCCTTGTTATCGGAGATCAACCCCCTCGAATTGGGTCTATTTGTATTTCTTTCCTGTTTTAATCAAGCCTACTGTTTCGAGTTCTATCAGATTTTTTAAAAGTTTAATAAAATTAACCTTAAAACATATTAATCACACTCATTTCTATTAAATTGTCATCCAAAAGAGAGCTTTGTGTTATATTCATTTTGTTACCACTGTGTTTCTTATAGATGTCATCTGCTCATTAATTACAGAAGAATCACAGCTAGCGAAAATTACGCGAGATAGTGCAAAGATTACTGTTGAGCAGGTTCATGGCTTGATGTCACAGGTGGTTCATGTTATTAAACTTCTTAACTCTGTATTTGAATGTTAATCAACTAAACACAGCTGATCCTATTTATTAGGTTATCAAGGACATACTTTTTAATTCAGTTCGTCCGTCGCTTAAATCTCAGCCAGAGTCGTCGGGCCCTGAGCCTATGGTTCAGTCATGAAGATTGCCTCTTATTACTGCTCATGTTCAAAAACCTAATGCCCTTTGACTGGACAGTTTTGTTGCTTGTTCATAGTGATGAGATGTTCAATCATTTTTATTTGGGTTAACTGATATGGCAATCTGCATCAACCTAGTGCTGCAAACTAGCAAACACGAGCTTGGTATTGCTTATATGTTAGAATCTAAGGGTGTTTTGGTTTAAAAGAATTGGTTTTTGTTCTACTTAGTGTGTAAATGGCATGTTATACATCTTTCTACCATAAATTTCTTTAAACTAGTTTGGATAATCAGGTACAACCTGGAACTAGTTTCTGTACCCTGTGTTATACCGGTTATAGCTGTTGGAGACGCTTTTGATCGTAGTAAAATGGTCATATGACCGTTTATAGCCTTTTTTTATCACTTGCACCACATGTTAGCGTAAACATATATTAGATGTGTTGGTTTAGTTATAACATTAAAAACTGTTGTCTGCTCTCTAAAATTCTCCAAAACACTCAAAAATTATTAAAAAAACTCCCATGTCTCAAATGACTAATGAAAGTGCGCAATCCTTCGTTGGGTGTGTTGAATCTTTGTCAAGCAACACCATTGTTGCTATTATACCTACAAATAAGAACAAAGAAGCTTAGGATAATTTGATTTATGCAAAATGTGAAGGGCGTCAACCAAGCTTAATGAAAATGTGGTCATTTTGTAAGGTATATACAACAATTTTACAAGGTGGTGAAAGAACTCGCCTACGATGATGAACCACACAACAATAGGGTATGATTTTCATATGCTCAAATCAGGTACAACCAAAAATCGTTTCTCCCCTATACTTGGTTGACTTCTATTGACCACCCCGGAACCAATTTGTATCAGGAACCGGTTCCTGAAAACACCGGATTTGCACACCTCTACTTACACTCATGTGAAAAACTGAATGTAGTTTGCAAAGTAAAGTTTAGCTGGCATTATTATCAAACACGGTACAATTTTTGAACTTCAAGTGTCCAAATAACAATGACAAATCTATACACATTCAAGTAAAATAATATACAAAAAGATAACCCAAATATACAAAAAGAACAAAACAAATGACAGATTACTTCAGCAAGAGTAGTATCAGTCTTCTTCATCATCGTCATCCGGTAATCCTGCATCATCTTTCCAATACCTTCAAGCAAAACATCACATCTTCACCCAACTCCATTAATCTCGCGCTCAATTTCTCTACTTTACTCTGTTCTTGACCAAGACAAACAAGCAAATCACCAAGCTCTCCTTCACTCTCTTTTTGTGCTTCCTCTCTCGCTTCTGCTTTTATTTCCTCGATATCCAGGCCCGGGGTGGCCCCACTGCTCTTCAATATCTTACTTCCATTTCTAAGTTATAATTTGCTTGTTCCAGGCTGTTGTACGCGTCTGAGAGACTTTTCAGATCAGTTTCCAATTTTGCAGCCAATTCTTGTAAGACAATGCCTCACTTTGAATATTCGTGTTTTCAGTTTTGAGCATTTCTAGCCGTTGTGAGGCTTCTTGAAGATCTCTTCTCAGTGTCTCTATTTGCACCCTCTCTGACCCATTGTTAGGTCTAGGTTCGGTGTTGGTTGAACCACCCCCACCTGTATTGGCTAGGTCCTCGGCTAATGTTGCGTTTCTATGAAGCAGGTCCTGTTATATAAAGGTTTAAAGATATAAGAACTAAATAGCTAAAAAATGGATAAAGAAAACAAGAAGGGTTATCTTTCATAGGGGATTTCTATTCAGTAACGAACTTTGTTTTCGCCAATCTAAAGGTTCAAACTTTCAAAACAAAATTCATTTAGGGTAAATATTGTAAGTTAACCAGTTTCAAGGCTTAAGTTGGGAAAAAGTCAACAAGGTCAAAGAAATTCACACATTTGTTACTTTTTATGCAATCAGAACAAACAAGAATCAACAAATAGTTATGCGATTTACCTGTATCTCAGAGCACTGCTTCTCGACAAATGATTTTAGTCGTTTAATATAATCCCTATCATTTTCATCTTTTTTCTGTTCCAGTTCTGCAGGCACACAGACACATTGCTCTTTGGATGACTATATATTTGCACAATGCTATCTCTAATACCAGCTTCCAAATTCTTTATAAAGTTGACGAATTGGGTGTCAAACATGGATGCAAGTATTGGATGGTCATCATTATGATCATCAGTTGACTCAGTATCATCAATATCTTCCATCTCTGTCATACTATTAGCATTAGATCTAGTCAATGGTTTACGTGGTTGAGGCTGAGTTGACTTTGCAGATGAAAATAGAAAGCTTTTTTGCATCTCATCGAGCCTTAAAAGATAAGATGTAAGCCCGATTTTTTGACTTATGGTATCGACTATTGCAAAAGCATCTTTCCAGACTCGGTGATGTTATTATAAATAACACATTCGCCTAAAACAACAGCTGCTAAACCCCTTGCACACACGGTTGCCTCATTGTTTGATATCACTCGGTTAAATAGGTTAAATGAGGGCGTGAATCTAGGAAAGATTGTACTGCGTTTGGGTAATCATAGAGCCATGTGACGAGCAGTTTCAAGATTATTGGTTGGTAATATGCTTCTTGGAGGGGTTGATTTTCCATCTTTACCCTTTTTCGAAGATGCAAGAGCCAAGTATTTTACCATACGGTGTAATAAGGGTTCTGGGGATTCTAATGATGGCATTGATGGCTCGAGTTTAATTTGTAAAACCTGCATAAAAGTGAGACATCTATGAAAATAAATAGATTACAAATAACATAAAGAGAAGGAAGGATATATCTAAAGCATTAGCTCATACCTTTCTTTGCATTGAATATTATCCTTCATTACATGAAAAAGAACACTGGCGGCCCTGCTACTAGTCTGCATAACACAAAACCATATAACACCGGTGTTCAATAATGTCATGTGTGAGTTGAGCAAATGCAGATTAAAATAAACACATTACTCAAGGTCACCGTCATGTTCACTCATGGCAAGTCCATGCAATAGCATGCTGCAACAAAAACAAGTTTAAGAAAGATTAGGTGTGTGCGTGCATGTGCAAAAGACAGAGAGAACATGCGTTATTGCTTGCAAAAAAAGATACCTTCCGAAGGACATGTTCACATCTTCCTCAAATCGTGCATTGGTAATTGACATAGGCTGAGGGATTAGGGTAGATGCTAACATCTGTTGGCCATCACTGTTTGCTGGTGAAACAAAGCACGTGAAGTTGACTTATAACATATAAACAATAAAAAAAACATGTAATGAGAACATGTATACATTACTAACCTCACAAAAGCTTTTAAAAACATAGTCATGCAATAAATTCTTGCATGCTTGAAGTCCTTAGAATAATTCTTAATATTGAATTAAGAGCAGGCTCAACCTCTTGCCCATCACCAAGAGATTTACTTGCAAGTGCATCAAGATTTTGACGATGTCCAGAAATCAGATCGCCTATGCATTGAAAGGCCTGATGATGTTACATGAGCAACAGAAAATGTTAGAATTTTTATATTTTTCTTAATAATTGTTAATCTAATAATTGTGAACATATCTTACCAAGCATCGTACAGAAACAGGGGCCCATTGACTTTCAACACCTAGCATTAGTAATGGTCCAAAACTTTCTCTACAATTATGAGAAAAAAATGCAAGTGAAGATGACCCATAAAGATTATCTACGCAACTAGATGACATAGCAAAAGGTCTGAAACTAACCTGGACAAGAATTGTTTTGTTTGTCAATTTGTTAGTGTTGCTTGCAGGATCAGTTCCGCTATCTCCATTCAAAAGCAAACTAACTGTTTCCAAGACGCTCATAGATTGATTGTCTACAATGCATCATTTGATTAAAAGCTAAGCGAAGCAGTTAAAAACTGTAATAGCATGATGATAAAGGTAAAAGTAGGTATCAACCTTTTGTTGAGTAAAGCTGTATGTGGTTCCTCGAAGCTTTAAATTGATATCAACGAGTCGAAGCCTATAGTTTCTCGCGCAACACCTATACAATATCTATAAAGTGGTAAAAAGCACAGAATGAAAGTAAAGCTTCACTACCATGAGTGCTCAAAAGGGAGAAACTTAAACCTGATTAGATGTATTATTCCGGAGTAGATTATTTAACAACTCTCAAGACATCCTGCAAGGTTATAAATACAGGAGCATTTTAGAATTTTACAGCGACAAAGTTGACCAAGAACAACAGAAAAGATTATATGTAAATCACCTGCACAACACACCACCTTCGGACCCCCTTCTCTTTATAATACTGAAAATCTTCTCAAAAGCCCCTCAAAAACCAAGATTTTTTGGATTTCTAAGAAGTAATAAAATAAAATTATGGACCAAAAAAGAAAGAAGTAAAGAACTTAGCTTTCACAACAGTAAAAAGGGGAAATCACCTCTGCTTCACGGGTCAGGTAAGTAAGAAGTAACAAGGCTTCATTCCTGATAACCTACATGGAAACCAACACTGTTTAAAGACCGAAGAAACATCACCCATTACACAAACTTAAAGATTTTAATGAGTATACCGGTTTCATACCTCCCGATCCATAAGCATATCCATAAGCCGAGTTATGCCACGTGGGATGGTAAGAATGGCTTCCTGTAACCTGAATAAGACGTCAATATATATATATTTTCAACCAAACAGTAGCTATGAAAAAATTATGAGATACCAACCTAGTTTGGAGAATTTGTTAAAAGGGCAGTTAAAAGTTGAAGATATAATATCTTATATAGAAGTCATCCTCTTCCTGCAAAGATACTTGACTATCAATTGCAGAATCGTAGAGTAACAAACTGGAGAATTTTGTTTGAGGTATAGGTTTCAATTTATAGAAGGCTACCAGCAGACTTAAAAGAAGAGAAATGCTTTGTGCCCTTCTCTTGAAAGAAGATCAGGGTTCATCAGAGCTGGTTGAACATCATTTGCTTCAATTTTGCATGAACATTGGTGTGTAAAGGCACTCACAAGAGTCTCTAGTGCCCCTCGAACCTTTGACAATCAATGAATAATAGCATCTTTGTAGGAAATTGCTATACCTTACATGCAAAATAATATCGATGCTGGCAGTCAGATCAAATATTCAAGATGTTGGAAAGAACAGTGACACCAGGATGCTCTGGACACTCATAGTCCCTACGATGTATGTTTCTCACTTTATGAGAACACTAAACTTAAGATACTACTGACTAGTGTTTCAATATGTTATCAAAAAAATAAAACAGCTAGAAGCTTAATATAGAGATCACTAATCAACTAACTCACTAGGGTCTGAGATACTTTAAATTATAGAACAATGTATGTACTCCAGTAACGAAACAGGGCAAATAGAATAATACTATTTAAAATGTAGCATGAAATAGTTAGATAACCATCAAAAACACTAAAGTGGTTGACAGAAGGATTCAACCATTTCAAATCATCACGCTCCCTTAGAACACCCAATATACAGGAAACCTGCAATAGAGAAGAATGAAGTCTGTTATAGAAAATTAAAAACCCATTACCACAATACGGCCAACCTGTACTCACCCATTTCTCCAAAAGCCAGCTGGGCGCATGACTTTCTGCAACACAGATTGAAGCTCAGCCATAGCATTTCGTCTATCTTCAGTCAGCTTACCATTACTTATACAATCAAGCAAGCGTTCACATAACTACCATTGACATACATAAGTACATTAGCCGTGGAAGATAAATAAAAGCTATCCACAATTTAAGTAGATAATAACTTAATCAACTGTACTATAAAATAACAGATATGTGCTATCAAGGAATTCATGTGCGAACTGCACTCATTAAAAACCATAGCATACAATGTATTTTGTTCGATCAAAGGAAGGGATAAGCAATTATACTTGCTATTGTCTGAAATGCTATAAAAGCAGATGATGCAGGCTCCTTGAATTATAAAAAAGATAGATTGATTATTCCAAAAAAAGAGAGTAGAAACTATCAAGAGATCACAACTCCATCTTAAAGATAACAAGATTGATCTGTTATAACCATTCAAACTACAGGTCATATAAGAATCACATAGATGCTTCAAAAAATCAAAATAAAATCAAAGATTTGACCATTATCATTATATAAAAAGAATATAAGCAATCCTGCTAACATCCTAGCCATCACTAGTTGAATTGAGAACTAGATACCAAACAATCTGAATTGCAAAATAGGATTTGTAATGCATAATTCTGTTATATATGCATAATTCTTTAAAAAGAAACAAACCTATCTTCGTTTGAACTTGAATTCTCGTTTCCAAATACACCCAACAACTCCCTGCACATGAAGTCTAAGCTCAGTGCCATGTATAATAACATTAACAGAAAAGCAACCAAAAACAAAATCACTGTAATTTCAAACACTAAAGCTCAAAAGTTACCTTGTAACCAGACACCAAATCCATCTTTTTCATATCAAAACTGAAGCAGTTCTAGAACTGTAACAACAAAAAGCATTTGAGAATCAGCAGAACCCATCAGAAAAAAACAAAATGAAGCTTAATCAGATAATATAACTATCATAAATTCCTACAAGAAATCAGAATTCAGATCAGTGCAGATCAATCGATCAATCACTCAATGCAGACCAGATTAGCTCGATACGCAATGCAATGAAACTGAAAACCGATTGATACGATCGTCTTGCCTCTGTAGTAAACGTAGTTACGTTAGATTTAATACGATCAAATTATCAAAGAAAATTGGGATCAATCACGAACTAAAAAAAAACCTAATTAGCGATGTTTTTAAACGTACCTGCGAAAGTTGTAACTTGATGAGATCGTAATAATCATACACCGTCGACAGGGTCGAACAAATTTATTTTATTTCTTATAATATTATCTTATATTAAAATTAGTTTTTTATACCACGCGCGTTGCGACGTGTGCGTATCGGAACAACTTGTGTCAACCAAATGATAAAACAACGGCTTGAAACGAAACTAAAGCACACCGCAGGTTCGTAAACGTAGATATAAATAGTCACGTCGCAATTATATACATGTTTGTATATACATGTTTGTATGCACAGTTATTAATTGTAAATTGAATTAATTTAGTAGTGACAAAATCTAGTTTCAAACAAAAGCATGTAAGCTTCTTCGGAATAAAAAAAATCAAAATCATAGTGTAAATAAGCTGGCATCAAACCCCGTCATCCATAAAAAAAATCAAAATCATAGTGTGAATAAGCTGGCATTCAAAATTACTAATTTCAAGCATAGAGCACAAGTGTTTGATGTAATAGTTTCATTTTTCTCTCCGTTTATTACTTCTTCTTCTAATTATTGTATTATTTAATACACATTATTAATAAATAATATAATAATATGATATTATTTAATTCACTTATTATATTTATTTTATTTATAATAATATAAATTGACATTTAAATTTATATTTATTGATTATATTTTATAACTAAATACTATTTAAATTAAGTATTATTATTTTAAATGTTTAAGTATTTAACTTATATATATATTCTTCATATTTATAATAACTATACTAATATTTTTCTAGAGACATTGTGAGTTTATAATTTTAATATTTTCTATATCTTTTATAATAAAAGTGAAAAGAGGATAAAATGATAATTTTACATATGTATTAACACCCCATATGACAAATCATGCTTATATTTCAAAATTTTAACCATTTATTCTATTTATGCACTTACTGTAATATAACATACGATCCTTATAATAAAATGCTAAGCATATACACGTGGCAAAACAAAACCGCCATTTACTTTCAGTGTCGTTTATTCATTGCAGTTGAGCACTAATCCTTCTTTCTTTTTTCCTTGCCGGTTGTTACCACTCAATAACAATCAGATGGTAAT
Organism: Flaveria sonorensis; assembly: GCA_025506505.1. Lineage (NCBI taxonomy): Eukaryota > Viridiplantae > Streptophyta > Magnoliopsida > Asterales > Asteraceae > Flaveria > Flaveria sonorensis. The sequence continues at coordinate 78,234 of JACCIY010001267.1, read as the reverse complement.
TGTGTGTGACAATTTCTCCACTAACTTTCTCTGGTCTATGCAAATCACCATCGAAAATGCCTCCGATGATCATAAAACTCTAACTTACATTTATAAAACGAACCCCCCCCCCTCTAAAATCTAAGTAATAAGTGATTTCTGACCACAAATATCACCCATGTTTCACTAATTTATTGGGATAATATAATTATTTTAAAGACTTTTGTAATATACGTAATTGTTTTCTTTCATTCATTTTTTTAATAATATATTTTAATTTTTTTATTATGTTATAACGCACCGAGCCGATACTGACTATATAATGGGTTTAAAATGAATGAAACTAACCATTCAATCTACACATCCTTTAGTGCAATCTTCTATAGTATATGTATATATAATTGAATGAAAAAAAAATACAATCAAAAAATTATTGTGCAAACCGACATATTATTTTAATATCATATATAATTAAAAATATAAGTTTAAAATCTTAATCTGTAAAGGATAAATATAAAACAATCATCGTATCTCTTCAATATCGTTGGATATATTATTCTAGCTTATAAGGATATTAGTTTCTTAAAAGTTACTTTTTTTCCAAATACACTTCTTATAAGATTAATATTATCAAGTCCATTCAAATTATGCTTATCTATTTTATAGTACGTTATCATCGTAGAACACTAGAACTTATCATTAACTAACATTTTATAAGAATATTAAAGGTTCTACTTCTAATTTTGAGAATTATTTATAGTATATTGTGATGTAGTATTAAGTATTTAACTAACAGTTTATAATAACATTACAGGTTCTAGCTCTAATTTTGACGACTTTTAACTTAAATTGTAATGTAACTTAATGTATGCTCTATGTTACTGATTTTCTAATTTGAGCTCCCCCTAATTACAATCATGGCCAAGGAACTAAGAATAACGAGTGAGTTTTTTAGATTAAATATCATGACTAGTACGTTTGTTGTTTAAAACTAAGAAAATTTTATATCAACCGCTACCACAAGAAATTACTGTTTTCCTTTCTCAGGTTTTTGTTTAATTGCTTAAATGAAATTTGTTCCCTAGCTTCAGAGTTATGGTGTTTTAAACAATTAAAAAGATGGAAGTAAAGGTTATTAAACATTTCTTGTCCTGAGGTGTAACCTATTATTTTAAGGTTTGGTTATTTTGACACCCCCCAATTTTAAATCAACACCCGGGTGCCATATACGTCGCGTATGGGTTCATACGCGGCGTATAGGGTGCAAAAACATTCATTAACACACGACCCTATACGTCGCGTATGGGTCCATACGCGGCGTATAGGGTGCAAAATATTTCCTGACATCAACCTGTCAGACGAGATGTCATTACGATGTCGGTGGAGGCCATACGCAGCGTTGCTTCAATTTTTTTTTTCCCTTCACACACTTGGACGCATGAGACACCTATACGCCGCGTATGGGCCCATACGCGGCGTATAGGTTAAGGCCATTATATTTTATTTGTTATTTTTACACATATTTTTTTAAATAAACAAATAAATTTGCGTCAACTATATTTATGTTATGTTTGCAACTTGCTTAACCGACAATTTTAAATCGAATATTTTTAACTAACCGATAAACATATAATACAAATATTCATATTAACTAAACAATCGAGATAACAATACAAAAATTAACATAAAATGATAATAAATAACAAAGTTTTCAAATACATAACAAAATAAAAGTTACATTGATAGTAATAATATAATAAAAACTACAGCGAGTCTAGATAATGTCGAGGTGGCGGCAACTCCGGAGGATCAATACCAGCAGCACGTGCTCGCGCAACCTCGAGCTAAACGTGCCACTCCAGAAGATCCTCAACTCGGTCGAGCCGACGACCCTGCTACCGTAAACTCGCAGCAACCTCCTGCATAAATGTCTTCATACGTGCAGGCAGCCTCACATCTCTGTAAATGTGTCGAGGAAACTGTGGCTGAGGTGGCGGCTGATGTGCCGGCGGCTGGTCATGCGGCGGCTGGTCGTGCGGCGGATGATCATGCGAGAGATGCTCTTGCTGCTGCTGCAGATCATCAACGTCGACCTGCTGAACAGGTGCCGGCTGCCAGATCTCCCCGGTCGAATAAAGAATCGTATGCCAACCAGAAACTGGCGTATAATACGCATGCCGAATAACGTACGACGATCTAATCTCACCGGCTCGATGGGAGGAGATACGTCAGCAAGATACCGAGGAAGATAACCCAAAACTCGGGCAATCACCATGATGTAAGCGCCGCCGTACACCGCTCCTCGCTCCTAGCGATGATAATACGATACTTTCGTGTTCTGATTTTCATCACTCGAGAGAAAGTTTATATTACTTTGTTGCGGGTCGTAACTTGATTCTCGGCAAAAGTCGAATTCATCATCGGGAACATACGATTGATTTAAATCTGGAAATCGTGTATCGTAAGAAGATTGAACGTACGAATCATCTTGATTACTATCCGTCACATACGAAACGCTTGATATTCATTTGAATACACCAAAAAATAGTTACCATCCCAAAACGACATAGCAAACGAATGAAAACGTATGATATTTTGAGAGAAACAAACGTTTGAGATTTTCACAATTTAGAGATCGAATGAAAACGTTTGAGATCGAATGCGTTTTTATATATTTGAAAACGAATCTTGTGTCCTGTCAAATTTGAATCTTGTGTCCCATGATTGAAATTACCTATACGTGACGTATAGAGCCATACGCGGAGTATAGGTTGTTCGTCTGACACCTATACGCGGCGTATGGCGCCATACGCCACGTATAGGTTTGCCACGTATTCCACGTATGGCGCTATACGTTGCGTATATTCGTACCATGTACAAACTGCTTTTATAGTACGTCTGACACCTATACGTGGCGTATGGACCCATACGTCACGTATAGGTTGTTCGCTGACACCTATACGCAGCGTATGGAGACTATTTGAGCGTTTTAGGCGTTTGGAGACTATTTGGGCGTATTGCACTAGACGTTTGGAGACTGTTTGGGCGTTTTAGGCTTTTGAAGACTGTTTGGGCGTATTGCACTAGGCGTTTGGAGACTGTTTGGGCGTATTGCACTAACTGTTGGTCTTAACGACCATAAAAAACTGGGTCGTAAAATTTTAAAAAATTAAAAATAATTTATTTTTATCTATAAATACTAACATATTTACTCACAAAAAATGCACTCAAACAATATGATTTCGACAAGTTCTACATCAAGTTCATCATCGGGAACTCCACAACATCAAAATCCTTGGATGGGCGAAGAAGAGGTTACTTTAGTAAGATCGTGTCTGGAAAATTCAGGTACTATTTTCGGTGAGTGTTTAATTTATTGGAATCAGATATCAACACGTTTTCATCAAATTCTAGAACGTGATAAATATCGAATCACTCTGGAACTTAGCAACAAATGGTTTGATTTGAGGAGAAAGATCTCGACATTTCACTCAATCTACGATAACGTTTATGACAACCGAACACTCTATGGAATGATGTAGACATTATGGCAAGGGCTCAAGAACAATATCGACGAAGACTCAGAACATCTTTTAATCATGTTGCGGCTTGGAACTTTCTTAAAAACCAATAAGATTAATATTGTATTTCGAGCTAGTTTTATGTTATTGTTATTAGATTGTACGAATAATATTATTAATAATCAAATAAAAATATTAAATATTAAATAATTACACTGTTCGTCTTGAATACCTGCCATAAATCGTCGAAACGTATTGCACTATACGACATGTGTGATTTTTTTGAAAGAAAATAAGATTATGTGATTCAACTATTTATTCAAAATAATTTTACAGGAAAACTATAATTCTTACTTCACTTATATGCATACTTACGTACACATAAATGTCTTGATTACTTAATAATCATTTCAACTAACTCGAGTTCCACGATACTAGTCGGTTATGATAAAAATTCTAAAAATTATTCAAGTTAGCCGTAACCGACTAGCATCGATGGAATCCGAGTCAGTTGAAAAGATTCTTAAGTATCCAATTCAGATATATGTATGTAAATACTTAGTGAAATAAGAATAAATGTTTATCGAGTAAATTATGTACCAGAAGAAAATGTTGAACCACGTAACACTAATTTCTTGCGATAATATGTTTTTGAGAAGATTAAACGTTATGATTACTATCAATCACTGAAAGTATCAAACGTTACCTCCAGAGAAAACGAATATGTTTTGAGAAAACGAATTTGAATACGAGCGCATTGCCTGGATATCCAATGCGTTTATATAGTAACAAAAAGGAATCTTGCGTTCTTGTGTAGATAAAGCAGGCTATACGCGTCGTATGGCACCATACGCTGCGTATAGCCCTGTGGCGTATGGGTGAAGGGTACAGGTCCACCAACACCTATACGCGGCGTGTGGGTCCATACGCCGCGTATAGGTGTCGGTAGACCTGCACCCTTTACCCATACGCCACAGGGCTATACGCGGCGTATGGTGCCATACGACGCGTATAGCCATTCTGAATGATTGATTAGACTTGGACCAGTTTTGTCGTCTGAAAAAGACTATACGCGGCGTATGGGGCTATACGAAGCGTATAAACACCACGACAACGACTGATGCGACACGAAATGTTAGATATTTATTGTGGATACCTATACGCCGCGTATGAACTCATACGCGGCGTATAGGGGGTGTCGATTTATCTGGGTGGATGTTTCAATAGGACCCTTGTTTTATCCCCCACTTCATTATTAAAGAAGTAAACTAAACAGAGAAGGAAACGAAGCATATTTTTTGAAGAAAATGCGTAAAAAGGTACAATCAGTTCATTTTTAGCTCATGTAGATTGACAAATGAGACAAACCGGCCCCTATCTAGATAAAAGATATTGACGAATGGCCAAATATGTTCCAAGTATTTGTCACTTCCATTTCATGGACCACCCGATATTTTACCAAACTAGTCTCTTTTAAAGGTCAGGTCACCACATTATATGAGCATTGTCGTATTTCATTCATCGTGGATGGTCCTCAAGATCAAGCCTTAACCAACATAGACAGTCATCTCGACATGCGAATCCGTCAAGAACCGGACAGCAGAAAAGTTAATTAAGATGTGCAGAACATAAGTATTTTAGTGATTCTTTCCAAGTAGTTGTAGGGGGCGATTTCGGTTTTCGAACTCAGTAATTTGAAGGGAACTAACACCAGCCTTGTCTTGTCAAGGCCTCTGAAACTCAAACATCACTCATTTGTATCTCACATTGGCAAGTCCTTGGTCACCACTTGTCTCTGTCATCTCTAACCCTCCTTGGAAGGTCGCGGAACCTCGTGTCGGTTCCGTGAATGTATGGTTTAGCGTTCCCTCGCCCGTGGAATTCCAAAGCTTCTTTTATCACGGGGTTCTTCCTCGCTACATTGAATATGTTTAACGGGCCTACCCATGTCGTAGGGTCTACCAAACCCGCCACGCCTATACCCATGATCCATTACATCACCATCTCTCCGACCCCCATTAAGCTCAGAAAATCGAGATGACCTATAGTTTTCATTCTGTTTTGTGTTTCTTGAAGATTCATAGAAACTGAGTCTTTCTGCAATCGGTGGTGATCTCCTGTCAAAAGGAAAGATCGTTCTCTGTACTTAAGAATTCTTGAACTAAGAGGGGAGTTATCATTTCTAGATTGTTCCAAACTATATCCACCAGTATGATCTGCTTCAAAACCATGTCGATAATTAGGTTCCCTTCGCATTCTAGTATCAGATCTTAAATTAGGAGATCTACTACGGCCTCTAAAACCATCACCAATCGGAGAACGTGTTCGAGTTCTTGGAGGAGACGTTGAACCAGAATGGTGATGTGTAGGAGAAAAGCACCGGCGTCTAGCAGGGAAAGCAAGTGGATAGTCCATTGATGTTCATCATTTGCAGGATGTCCATAGTATCGTTCCCTGGGACCCACGTCATTATGTCTTGAACCATATCTCAATGATCTTCCCCTTCCCACATTTACAAACCGATTATGACATGTGTCACCAGATGGTCTCAACCCAAACGTGCACGGAACTCATCTTCTTCAGAGTTCACCATCAACCTGCTTCTGAAAGTACCACGTGTTACATTCGGATCAACACCAACTTCATCTGTCAAATGACCATCATCTTCTGGTAAAGAACGGCGAAAGGAAGACCGAAGAAAAGGTGGGGTCGATCCCACGTGCTACCACCTCCACGAGTGTATTTACCACGAAGAAAAGGTGGGGATCGATCCCACGTGCTACCTCCACGAGTGTATTTACCACATCCAACGGACCTTATTATGCCCGAGTCCCTAACTGACCTTAAAGCTGACTCATCAGCATTGCTGGAACTGCACACACATGACAAACTTGCTTCATTAATAATGATAAGTTAATATGTTATTACCTTCCTTGCATACGAATTCTACTCCTACTAAGGAATGCATCACGTGTTGATTGTTCTCTTCTATAGAATCTTGAGAGTTCAGCCTTTGTTTCAAGATCTTCAGATATCCTAGAGGAAGATTTTATACTATTGAGATCTTTTACTTTAGTAATATTACTTGAGGAGCTGTGATTCTCGGGCAAGAGATCGGACCCTGATACATTCATTTTCCATTGATTGGGTTCACCAGCATCCTTCATGTTAACTTCTGTTATACAGTTTTCTGTCACATTTTGTTCAGAGCCAGATATTTGGTCACTGCTGTCAAGTTTTTCGGGCAACAGTACACTAGAAATTTCATCTGTTCCCTTTTGAGACCCAACATCATGGACTTTACAGAATCATTTTCTTGGATACCAGAAGCACCCTTGTTTTCTGTACCATGTTCAACTTCTCTATTCTCCCTGTCATTCCCTTCCCATGTTTGTATGCTTGATTCCCTAAATTCTCCATCTTCAAATTGAGAATCATCGTAACCGAATGAGACTTCATCTATATTATCAACCTCACTTCCTGCTTGAACATCACATGGAAAATTCTCATAATCACAAGCCTCTTTCTTATTATTTATAGTATCACTAGAAAAGTCAGTGAGTGATTTTCCAGATTGAAGTGGCACTTCAGCATCAGAACAGACAACATCTTGCACTGAAGAAACTGTAGAAGGTGGGTTCTCCGTAGCTATCCCTTTGATAGTAATTACTCTGCTGACCTTAGCTTTATCATCTTCATCATCAAAAATACTTCCACATCAAAATACTTCCACTTTGATGAACTACAGTTTCTGTAGAGGCTCCAGTGACAAGTGATAAATTAGTTTCTCATTCTCAATTGATTGCACAGCTGCCATAGCATGATTAACATAGTTCCCAGACGCAACACTTTAGAGGAAACAAGTACATTTTGGGATATTTCAGTTCCCCTGCTAATTAAATTCTCGTTAGCAATCCCATTGCTAGTAATTACCCTTTTGACATTAGCTTTATCATCTTCATCGAACTTACTTCCAATCTGAACTCTATTCTCAAGAGAAGGACCAGTAACAAGTGATAGCTTAAGTTTATCATTCTCAGTTGTTTGTACACTAGCTATAGTATGTTTGACATTACTCCCAGACCCAACAATTTTAGATGAAGCAACATTATCACGTTTATCTATAACATGATCAAAACCTGGGGTGATAAATGTAAAATCTTTGCTAGCAGCCATAGCATTCACACATTTAGCAGAAATTTCACACACTGGATACTTCAATGTGAGGGAATTAGGAATAGCATCAGGAATAGAACTATCAGCATGTTGATTCTGCACAAAATTTACTTTATTGACTGCAACAAGAGGAGGACTATTAGTAACAGGAGACAACAAATTTCTGATTTTATCACAGACCGGTTTACACTCTTCCAGCTCTGAACCCTCAATTTTAGGAATCAAACCTTTCAACTTAACAGGTGGTATTTTGTTTTGTATGTTTTCAGAAACACTTCCACGTTCCTTTCCTTGCTCATAATGTTCAGGTTTTCCTTCCTTACAGTTGTTAAAGTTGTGGTCACATTCATGTTGTTCTTCCCATGCCATTATAGTGTTCAAATCCCAATTTAATCTGTCATCCAAAGCAGCAGACTTCTGTGTATTACTTGTTACTTGATCCTGTTTGGTACATTCTGATTAGGAGCCTGTGAGCAAGAATTATCAAATGTAGGTTCATTTGGGATGGAACTATCCACCATAGAGGCGGCAACATCTTTAGAAGGAGCTGTTGATATATGGAAATCAGTTATTTTAGCAGACATATTCTCCAACTTCACACGAACTGCTTTAAAGTCTACAGTACCAGGAACTAGAGATGTGCCTCTAATATCTTCTTTCTCGGTAGTTCTCTTACTATACTTCAAAAACTTCTGTACATCCAGTTTACTATCATTACTCTCACTCTGATGCAAGTCAGCAACTGTCAAAGATGCAGCAGGTGGGCAATTTGCATTTGTTTTAGATGAGCATCCTGACTGGGAGACTGGCCAGATGCTGCAACACTTTCAGTCTCATCTGTGGACGAGGTGTTAAGCTGTGGCGATGATTCATGAATAAAAATCTCCTTTTCTTGATTGGTAAATGTTCCGCCTTCTCGCTTAAGCGACATCCAAGAACAGAGACTTCCATCTGCAGTTCAATGAAACAGAATAATAAAAGTTCAAAGGCGAGCATTTCAACCAAAAGCATCAACAAAAACAAGCCTTCATCCAAACCAGCTGACCAGGTTAAGTCACCTTGATAGATTCAGAAACCGGAATTTTCAACCCTTTAGAATCCATGATGAGTAATCGTTGTATATCAATCCCCAAGTCCTTCTTTACAAACTCGAATAACCTGTTAACACTTTTATACAAGTCAAGACTCAAACCAGGTTCCAAAACACAGTTGAGAAGACTACTGCAGAAATAATGTTTTCTACTAGCGGATTCCACCAACAAGTATTGCAGGATGCAGTTATCTCTACTTAACACAGACAACAGTTCAGAATAAATAATATCTTTCTTAATGTTACAACCCCTGGTACAATGCCGTAGTCCAATCCACAAGTTCATATTAAAAAATCCTTCAAAATGTTGCATAACATTAAAAACAACCAAAACAGATCATGTTAGATAACTTAGACCCCCACTATCTTATAGTCTTATACTTGATATCATTGTTTCCCTAGGATATGGGTTCCAATACACAGAAGTTGACTTCGAAGTCAATACCTTCATCCTGAAAAACATTGAACATACACACAAGTAATTCACAACTGCTTCCCGAAGCAAGTAATCCAGGATCCCGCACTGTTAATAATAGACGTCAAGAATTCATCCAAATTACTAAAGTGATTCTCAATAAATCAGAAGTTTCATATACACCGACTTAAAGCAGAATAAAACATAAGCATCGATCTCTCTTCAACCAGACTGTTCGTTCCACCACTTCCAACCGCACTAACCATCAGTTATTCGAAGCAATAACTTCCATTAAATTTCGTTTCAGATCTATGAAATGAACCGATCTAACACCAATCCACTCGAATTTCAACCAAACAACACAAACACACACAAGCAAACGTAAACAACATGAATACATAAAAGTAGGGTTTCGGATACCTGACTGAAAATCAAAACACAGCGATCAACGACTTCCGTCAATCGGAACTTTCACGAAGTACGATAACTTTAGAGACCAAAATTGATCTTCAGTGAGACGCAATCAAAGCAAGGGATCACACAATCGAAAGGTGAGGTGGGAACGAAATTAGGCTTATCGCTATATATACAGCGATTGTGTGTCTATTGCTCGTGATACGCCAATCACCACGTCATTGGTATTTTTACGCTTTTACCCTTGGTTTTTTCGACATTTGCCAAGACTTTTATTTTTCGTATTTTTACCAGTCAAACGACACTAATGATAATCTAAAGTGAAGTGCATTAATTGATTATAAATTGATTTATCTTTTTATTTTTAAACGACGAAGTTACGTACACACTGTGTGTATACATTTATGCATTGTGCGACGTGAACTTACTTTCAACGGTTTAAGAAAAAAAAAATTATGTTTTCAATGCATTAATACCATTAGACTATATATTTTTGGATACCATTGTTTACTTAAGTTGATTACATGTAAATAGATGATATTCTAAAAGGTAGAGATCAAATAATTGTCTATTTTGAGAGTCATAATTATTATTAAATTTATATTTTCATGTTTACTGCAGTGATGGAAGTTAAATAATACTATTTGAGGATGCGAAAGTAAATTACTAATTAATACTACTGATGATAAAAAAGAGGTGGAGGCGGCAGGAATCCTCCGCCCTCATTAAGCTTCGCCCTGCTCACACGTTTTTCTAAAACCTTTTTCCTATTAAGTTTTGTCATATAAGATTTTCTAAAACAAAATGAATTTTTTGAGGTATAAATGTATAATGCTAAGACATATGCTTCTAGTAGATTTCTTATGTTTGAATTTTATTCTATATATTTTTTGTCACGACCTTTGTGACTCGTTCGAATTTGTCATATGATATTCTACAAGACTGAAATTGAAAAGGATACAAGTCTAAAAAATACTCGATCCATCATAAAAATTCGAAGTTTGATTAGGTCAAGCAAATATAACATAAGGCGACTTTTGGATCCAACCACGCGTCAATACAACAATTGAATGAGATATAATACATTTTCGTCTAATGAAGAATGAAAATGTATGTATTTTAATTGAATGTGAACAAATGAAAAAGTTAAATTATAAATAATCAAATACAATTAATGAATCTTGATTAAAAAGTTAGAAGGGCGGCGATAAAACAAAAAAAATTACATAACATATTACACCAAATTCATCAATGAGTTAAGACTAGTTTTTTTTCCCGTCGCGCGTTACGGTGCGGCGTGATAAAATATAAGTTACAATCGACCAGCATAGAGTCGTTTCCAATCACGTCCAAATATAAACTGACTCGAATTTATACCGACACATATATACAATATACAAATATAAGAAATTTTCTTAAGGCATACATAAAATAGACACATGTCGTTAAGGAAATCGTGATAACATAGTCATTATAGAAACAATGTGTTTTTAAAATAAAAATTGGATTGCATATAAAAGCACTCCACATACATATTAAACTATACCTTAATTTCAAAGGTTGGTGGCTAAGTCGGATAGAGGGTCTAGTAAACTAGTTGAGTCATTCGAGAGGCTTCAAACTTGGCTAAGCCTTCACAATCGAATTATTCATTTGTCATATTAGAACGAATGCAAGACTAGAGGACTCAAAGGAAGATAAAGTGAAAGCGGAGGAATGTGGCTTCTGGTCTTTCACCATTGGGCTCCGTTAGTTGACTAATGCGTTCTAAGAGACAGACAGCAGACAGCTTGCTAGTTAGTATGATTTATTATAGGAAGATAACTAATTAACTTTCTCTCTTGTCTTTTTTCTTAAAACCAGTTTTTTCCTTCCTCATCTGTTGAGACAGATAGTTGACTTACATGCCCTATTCAATAGGACTTAACGAGCGTTTGAAGCCACAAGCCCCTAGGTCAACACATAAGAAGACACCAACTTTTGTCATAATAATATGTTGTTTTCATCAATTTTACAAACAAGTGGTCATAGAAGGAGTGGTTAAATCATTGGCCTTTCTAATGTGCGACCTGAGTTTGATACCAAGCCAATTCTTTTTCTTGATTTTTTGTTTTATATTTTTTTTTTACTTTTTCATATTAAATAAATTTTTTTGAGCGCTTTTACCGTTGCAATGTTACATCATATTTACGTAGTAACATGCTATACATAATATATTTTTTTACTTATAATAAACCACTACAACTTCACATGTTTCTCTTATGTACTTAACAATATTTCCCCCTAAACATTTTTTTTGTTTCATGTCCGTTCGTTCATCTTTACATCATAACATGCGACGTATAATACATTTTTCTATTTATACCGAACTGCCGTAACGTCATACATTTCTCTTATGTATTTGACCATGTTAATGTTACCGTCACAACACGAGTAACAAAGTTAACAAACGTGCCACATTGCGCGGGGCTTAATTTCTAGTATATTACTTATATTTAAAAGAACATATTTAAATATAGTTATGTGCTATGCGATTATGTGGTTTAATTCTTGTGGTTATTAATTAATCAATGACCCCGAAAAAGTAAAATGCATTTAAATGTTTTTTTCAAGTCCGTAAAATCAAATTAAATGTTCTTTCAAAAACTTAATTTTACCCTACATCAAAAGTTAATTTGAAAAATTCTTTTACGATTTCAAATATTTTTTTTGATTTATTAACTCCGAGTTAATAATCAAAAGTTTAATAGTAGATTAAAATAACAATTCCAACACCCACTACTACAGCCGCTATCAAATGACTATAATTGATTTGTCTTCAAGTTCACATCTTCATCGATCATATCCTTGCTTCCATCATTAGCTCCTCGTCTAATTGGTCTTCATGTCTTTTGTTTTTGGTGGTCAGTTTTGGTCCTCGAAGTTACGATTGTGAAGTGTGGGTTCAGCAACCTACATCTGGCCGCCTTGCCATCTTCGGCAACAATGGGTGGTTTAGACCTTCGTCCGTGTTATGGTGTTAGTTTCTGCTCATTTTCCCGGCCAAATGTCTAAACCAATAAGCAGCGGCGGTGGTAGACGTAACCGGCGGTGTGTATGTTTTCATCTCCGCCAAACACCTTAATGGCGTCGAACGCCAGTGAGCATAGGCGATCGAGAACAAATCTTCTGGAAGCCATAGAAAAATAAACTAAGGGACACATCACCCTAACACATATTACTAAAATACCCTGGTTGGTGGCATTATAACCACCGACGTTACAAAATGAGTTATAGTAGAATAAGAAGAAACTAGTCTCCAATGAAATCTAGTCTCCCATAATATAATGTTTGTTTATCACGAATTATTTGTTGTTTGTGAGGATGCTTCTGTAGAATTTAGCTGATAAATGTCAATTTATGTTTCAGAAACACATTTTGGTGCCTTTTAGATTCATAATACATCAGAATAAATGCGGTTTCTATCGAGGTACTACCGAGGTGCAATTTATATAAAGGTTCAGAGCTAGTCAGTGACTTCATCATTGAATTTCAAGACAATTACAACTTCACTCAGGTGGTTCAAGAAAATTCATATATTTAAGAGTGTCTATTAAACCTAATTAAATCAAGATTAAAAATGTTTAAAACTATTTATTTCCATGTTTTATTCGGTAAATGATTTATAAATTTGAGTATAAATTAGTGTCTTGTCTTTGAGAACATCTTCAGTTACAATGCCTACAACTTTAATTTTTTCCAGATAACATAAAAACACCATTCATTTTGTGCAACCTCGAGTGTATGAACATCTCCAGCAGTACACATATTGTCTCAATTGTTTGTACCTTGCGAGATAGTGTTCATCTGGGAAGAGTTGCAAAATCTCTTTTAAGGAAACGTATTGAATACGGTTTTCGACCAATGCTAAGGATTACTTCGTTCATTTTGCCGTTGAAGGCTCTATTCATTGAAAACTTATGGTTTGAATCTTTTTACGTTTATGTAACGTTTATTTTATTTTATCATTCATTTATAGATATGTATGTACCACATGTTTTTTAAGAAAATAAAATTTATATCTTTTCTTTATTTGTTATTATTTTTAATAAAACAAACCCATTTTCGTGCTTATATGCACAAAACACGATAAGGTGACAATAATGTGTTTTATTATATAGAGATCTAACATTTTGTATATCTATTTGTAGTACTATTTACACCATTGCTTATTTTTTTTTAGTTTGATTACTTATACCAATAATTTAACTTTAGAATTTCTAATACAATAGAACTAAAAACAACACAAACAAAGTTATATCCATTATAATATACTAGTGGGGTGCCTATATGACGCGACGGAGAACACGAGTTTGTGCTTGGCCTCGTTGGTTCGGCTCGTTTACAAACCAAGCTTAGCCGGCTTGACTCGTTTACAACCCAGTTAATCTCAAGCCAAGATTATTTCAAACAGCTTCAGAATTCGGTTAAATTACCAAATTTTTCAACCAAGAAAAATATATGTAGTTATTAACAAAAATATTCATTGCTTCCCCAATTTAGCCAATAATTTGAAAAACATACATGGTTCAATTTTCTCAAATAAAAAGACTTTTCTATAGTGGTTTGCTCTATAAATTTTGGCTCTAACCATCGACGTGGGACAAGCTAAAAAAACCTTGGTATAGATATAAAGGACTCTACAATGTGTTTATAACAATAGTTATAAATTTTATGTAAATATAATTTATTGTTCTCATTATACGTGTTATAATATAGTATAGATTTCTGAGTTTCAAAACATGGTTTTATTTATATTGTTTGGAAGTGAACTTTTCATCATTGTTGGTTAATAATAGAGTTAAATTTGTTTATGTTCCTGATGAGAGTTCTCACTTGAATCCAAATTCTTATTTTCCGACATTTCGATACTGTGATTTGCCATTTGTTGTCAATTTTGTCAAACACTTAATTTTGTCCATTTTTGTGTCAAATTAATATGTAATTTGACCAAAATGTCCTTTAAGTTAATAAGTTAGAAAAAATCGGGTCATCTGTCGGTTGAATCATGTATAGCATTTCCGAGTCTAATCTAAGCCAACACTTGAACAAGTTGCTCATCTCAGTTGAAAACAAAAGAAATGCACACATGGTGTGCATTGTGCAATTTTGTAAGCTAGGATATTAAAACAGTGAAAATAGATACCCTTATTCCATATAAGATTTCGAGCCAAAATGAAACAAGACTAATGCAACTATTTCCATAAATAATAATAACCCACATTGTCTGTATAATTATATATAGCATACCCTACATAACCCAAAAGGGATAAAAGGGAATTAATGACCTATCCTGAGAGAGAACCCATGTAGGGCTGTTGATGTAGAGTAAGTCTGCGTACATTAGATAGTGTAGCGATATGGCTCCTACCCAATTTACGTAAATAATAGCTAAATCAAACACTGCGTGTATAGAGTTTCAGGTGATATCAAATAGCGAAATTATCAAGTTCATTATTTCTTATATTTATAGGCCATAGTATTATCAACAGTAAAAGTAGTTCAAGCAAATGCAAGAATAAATCAACAGTTAAGCCCATAGATCATGAAGAACAGAAACAAGAAAATCCAAAGTTTGTAAGCATACCAGTAAAACAGGTTTGACTTGAACCAAATAACTTCTTTATTCATAAATTATGTCTCCAATATAAACTTGAGTTAGCAAATGCAAATTACATTTTACCAAACTATATGAAAAAAGAAGAAACAGACTGCTCAAGAACAGAAGAAACAGACTGCTCATGAGTTCCCGCCATTCGCGTCTGTAATACGAAGCTCTCGTTGCATCTCGGGATTTCGCCAAAACGCCCTTTTCCACCAAACTTCAAACCCTTTTTGTATATTCGGGCAGTCATCACCCGAGTTCAAAAACCGGTCAAACCAAGACATCAAGATTTCTTGTTGCCAAGCAAGAGGCAAGGTCAAAATAGTATTGCTCAGCCCTTCTTCGATTAAATTACGGTCTAGCCCTCTTGACCCTCTTCTCATCCATGTGAAATCATCATAAAAAGGGACCAACCATGTTTGTAAAAGCAAGCATTTTGACTCTTTTGAAGCCAAGAGTTGACCTTTTCCAATACCAACAAATAATCTTGCAGTAACTCTACTGATTTCATATCTATGAAGTGCAGGCACTTTAGAATGCACTTCAGATAATTCGGTTTGTGAGGCCCATAAGTTCAAGAAATCCTCTGAAATCTGTCTATCGATTAAGATATCAAGAAGCCAATGTAGATTACCAGATTGTCGTGTGATTTGGTCCACATCTTGCAAGTCTCCTTTTGAAGCTTTCAAGAAATGTTGTTGTAACAAATGTAAACATTTGTCACAAGTCGCGTATAAAGATTCTTTCTTTAAATCGTTTTTTGATGAATTCTCGTGAAGCATTTTTGAGACCAAAACTTTCATATCTCGTCTTGCTTTTTCATCTTTCCCTTCAAGAACTACATGTAAAAGCTTAAGAAGTACTTCTTGATTATTGTTATTATTATTATCATCACTCCCATGTGTAGCATCAACTGAGACCCGTTTTAAAACTTCACCCACACTGACCCCTTCAAGTTGTAGCTCAGATAATAAAGATGAAACCTTTTCTTCATCGTCCTCGGCCCATGGAGCAGCTTCTAAGTACTCCAAACAAGAATACACACCAGCATCGAACCCAATTGCTGCTGACACCTATGGTACAGTACAAATTAACAACCTATTAAAAATATGTTAAACGTGAACTACGCCAACCCAAGGTCCAACATGAATATCCCGTCTCACTAGGAATGTCAACTTCAGTGATATGATAATTACTTTTTGTGCTTAAAGTTGTAATAATCACTTCTGATGGTGTTGAGGGATTAACCAGTTTTAATTATTAGAAGAAATATAAGACAAAGTAAGGTATATAAACTATTTAGCTCAAAATTAGATGTGACAAACTGATAATTTGGTCAAATAACCAGATAATAATCACTCCTAAAACTCACATCCAAACACTCCTCAAATGTCCTAATCTTGATTAACAAGTCTAAGGCACCAAGTTTATCTTTTTGTATCATTAACAAGTTAACAACATCACCAATTAGGTTGTCATTTCATGTTTAATTATCATGTTATTCATGAATTTTGTCTACTTGAATTCCTCATTTCAAACATCTAACAAATGATAATTACACTCGTAATAAAACATGTTTAACACAACTAAACATAGTGTTTGGAAGTGCTTCTACCCCATAAAGATCAATGCAATAACCACTTAACAAACATCCAAACAACCCATAATTAAATTTCAGTAAGATTACCTTCAAGATGCCAAGAACCCTAGGAACATCATCCTTCATGAGCTTCCTCCTCAAATCTTTACAATACATCAACCTAATCGAGTCGACATAAACCTCAATGTCATCACAATCCGCAATCTCAACAATGTAGGGATTACTATTATCAATCAAACCCCTTAATTGATTCCCCTGTTGCCCCACTTTCCAACGATAATCCGACAACTTATCAGCAAAAAACCGACTATGAGCCACCAAGATCTGCCTATGCACATTCATACAAACACTCAACCCATCCTTCGAGCTCAAAGTGAGCTTCACATCACTCGAAATCGGATCATTAAACAAATTCCCAGGGCTACCACACGACAACATATCCGACAACCTCTGTTGCATCAAAGATTGCTTGTCGACAACCATCGATGGAGGGATCACATGACCATTACTAGGTCTTTTCGGTGTTGCAATTGGGACATTGTTGTGGATCTTCGAATCGGGTTCATTAGCCATCATTTCGAACAGGGTCGGGCTGGATCGAGGCGGCGGTGGCGACGACGTCGGATTTAACAGTCCGGCGGTGAGGACGGAGTTGAATTGGGTGAAAGACGACGGTAACGTTTCTTGATAGCTACCAGCTCCGCCGTGCACGGCGGCGGAGGTGGTCATCGTGGGTGTCATCTGGGTGGTTCCAAGATTCGACTGTGAGTGTAAAGGTGGGTGCTTTTCGCCGGAAAAATCCTCCGGCGCCGGCGACAACGGTGGAATTGAAGTGGGTTGTGGGATTGAGGGTTTGTGGAAGATACACCAGGAGGGCAGCACCAAGAAGTGTTCTCCGGCGAAACTGCAGATGGGTGGTGGTGGGTGGCGGTGGCGGTGGCGGAGGCGGAGATGGTGGTTTCTTTGACACGGCGGCGACGGAATCTGATGGTGGTGGGTTTTTTTTTGGGGTGGTGGTTAGAGGCAGTAGCTGCCATACGATTATGAATGGAGGGGTGAGTGGGTGTTATTTTGTTGTCTTTTAGGTTAATTTGGTATCAAAGTTGTACAGATTTGTCACATAAAGAAATCTTGTTTGTTAATGGCGGTTGATACAAGAAACTGTGTGTTGGTGTTGTGGTGTTGTGTGTGAGAGAGGAGGTGACAGATCACAGGTAACATACATCTTGTCATAGCGACAATAATATTGTCAAGATCAATTTTCATCTAACTTTTTGTAACGTTAGAAGGTTTGACCCTATCTTGACTGTTCCTATGGGTGCTTTTCTTGTGAATATGGTAAAATCAATCAATGATTTTGGGATTGTAAATGAAATTTAATGAGAAGGTGGAGATATTTTGAGAGGTACCGGATATTAGGATACCCTTTAATTATAAATCAAGACTTTAAATTTTTATGAGTTATATAGTATCATACGTGTCATATAGTATCTACGTGTTGTATAGGTGGATCGTATAATCTTATGTGAGGCATATAACCTCTCCGACAGCCTCCTGAATTTTTTATCGTAGTCAGTGACGAAATTTATTATACGCGTCATATAGCCCTGTGTCGTATAGGGGTCCTATAGCCCTCTGACAGCCCCCTTGAATTTTTATCGTTTTTAGTGTATTCGACCTTATACGTCACGTACGATATTATAAGAGGCGTATAGAGGGATGCCTATTTATAATGTGGGATGTCTGTATATAAATATTTTTGAAATCATACAAGATATTTTACTATTTTAGAAAACATTTTTGGATTTTATAAAACCACTCGGATAGAAAATACGTTTAACCCAACGTTTCGTACTTTCATCAGGTACTAACACGGTCCGAAAAATGCATTTGGACAAAGTGAAGGTAATTTCTTATTTCGATTAATTTATGGAATTAAAAAGGTTAAGAATATTGTTACTATGGTCCAAAAAAAACAATAATCACCGTTATAAAAGGTCAAAGGACATAATTGGCACAAAGGCAACACTTTTTCCATATCTAACACGTTTGCATGTTCTAAGGAATAATTATACTACTACTTTTCTCATAAAGAATGCAAAAGTTAAACATGCTTAATAATTACTTACTAATTACATATATTGGATACTAATTAATACAGTAATGAAAAAAAATTATTAGATTACATTACATGAGTGATAATTTTTGGATTTCATCTTAATTTTTAAGAAATTAAAAGCTAATCTCAATCTCATGAAACCTTGTAATATATGCTAATACTTGTCTTTTCAAACATGTTTCTTATCTTTGTTACCTAATACAACCATACCCGATCCAAACACTACAAGTCCACTGTCCTTTTATTTGTTCACTCGAAATGTCACACCTCTTTCACAAACATTTCTCCTCCCTTCCTCCCTTGCTTTCTACCGACCACCATCCTTAGTTAGTGTCATCCTCTATGGTTACACACACCTCATCATGTTATAGCCATCAGGACCCTTGCATTTGTTGGTAATTTTATGCTCATTTAACTATTTTAGTGATACTAGATTTATTTTATAACAAATAATAAATCATAAGAAACATCAAACAAGTTAAAAAGTGTGGAGTGTTCTTATGATTTCTAGTGTTATAGACCCGTAATGGATCAAGGAGGCGAAACCCATTGAACTACGAGGGTCTAGGGGCAGCACCTTTGGTTAGAAGGGTCTTGCGGAGGCAGTTCCTAGTGGGGTCCAATGGGTAATGCCCATGGCTGGGGGTTGAGTTATATTTCGAAAGCTTTTGTTTCCAAATGCAAAACAGTACTTCAGAAGTTGCAATTGTCGGAAGTTTGATTGTCTTTCAGAAGTGAGTTGCTTACTTTCAAATTTTTCTGAAGCAAGTTGTTCTTCAAAAACAAGTATGCTTATTTTTGAAGTAGTTATCTGTTTAAATGAAAAACTACATGGTTTTACCTAACCGTCAAATTGTTGTGAGAGTAGGTGGTGTCGGTTCCCCTACTATATAAAAGATATTTGGTCAAAACACCACACACAAATTTTAATAAATTCGTTTTTGTTCTTAAGTCCATGATTCTCATCCAGTTGAACATTGTGTACATACAAAATAATTCGATTTGATAGCAACCGAACATGATTGTCAGAAAATTAAATTCAATCCATAGACAAAATACTCAAAACTTATAACATTCTCTGCTACAAAGTATCGTGATAACATAAAAGCAATACCTATGGAAGAATAATGAATGATTAGCAAAATAAAAACAATCTTTAAGTAGATATAGATATATCCATCTGAGTAAACTAAAAATCTACTCTTAATTTATCAGTTCAACTACATGAAAAAAAAAAATAAGAGTTGATGTAAATTGAAGGTTTAAGACCAATTATAGAGAAAACATTTATAACAGTTAGTCCACAAAAGAACACTCTTATGGCTAGTGTGCCAAATAAAGAGGCAAATGTATAATGTATTGATTTGTGGATGAAATTTAAAAAGCTCTGATTTTTTAATGGCTAACGATAATATTATAAAAAGAGAATCTAGCAAGCAGCTAGAAAACATATACGGCAAAAGAACAAGGATTACATAACACAATTAAAATTGAAGGAAACCCAAGACTCCGAGTTTAAATTGTGAAGTTTTGCTTTATTTTTGATCCATAAGTAGCTCATTCCTCAACAATGTTGTTCACTTTGATATCTTTTTTCTCTATATTTAGATAATGCTATTAATTATCTTAACATATATCTTATGTAAAAATCTCTCGCTTAATAAATATGTGCTTATTAAATATGAAATACTATGTTTAGTTATTGATAGATAAATAACCTCTTTACACAAATTTATATAATACTAATTATCAACTTTATACATTAAGGTTTATACTTTATGTTTTATAGATTGTACTTCACTTTGTTTTTTCTTTATTTTTTTTATTTTTAACCCTATAGTTTTAGCTTTTACATTTCACCCTAATACATTTTTCCTTTTCAACTTTGATCTCGTATATTTTTTTCATCTTTTATAATTTTTTGTTTTACGTCTCGGTCTAAAATTTTTGAGTTAACATACGGGCACATGCGTATGCAGTTTAAAGTTTTTACGTCTATTTTTTTTTCTGTTTCGCAACTGCATTGTGTAATACACTTCGTTCTAATTTATACGCATTACCACGCCGCAACGCGCATGCATGGGTTAAAGCTTTTACGTCTATTTTTCGTTTGGTTTTATGAGTTTTTCTGGTGTTGGTGGTCGCTAGCGTGTGACATTGATGGTATTTGACACGATTTTACGCTCTCCACCGCAACGCACGAGCTAAATACTAGTTCATTTTCTATTAGCAGAATATCACTTTCAGGGTTTACTCCTGAAGATTGCAAGTGCTAAACCAAGAACACCTAGCCCCTCCCCTCCGATTCTTAAAAATAATATATCGGATTATTTTATAAGATATAAGTTTCTAATTAAAACATGAGTTATTGATTGAACTCCTACCTGTAGTTGGTAGAAAAAATATGTTAAGATAACCTTCAATACCAGTAATTATTAAGATGTGAAAGGCAATGAATCTTGCTATCATATAAATATCATGTGATGGTGTACATGTGACCTATTAAAAAAACTATCTCCCATCATTTATATTTTGAAAGGACTGTTTGCCCTTCAATTATGGTTCCAAATCTCATGTCTGGGGTGTCAATAATATTGATCTATTTTTATTTAACTAAATCTTGTCAGGTCACCTTGATAAAATAGTTTATTTAGCCCACTTTCATACAATATATAGCTTATGGGTTATTTTATATATTATGAAATAATTACACTTTATTAGTTTAAAATGATATGCGTTCATTTCATTTTTATTGTTCACGATTCATATATATATGTTAAACCAGCCTAAAGACTCATTGTTGTAAGGTTTGAAAAAAATAAATATAAAACATTTTAATAATAATATATAATATATAAGAATGTAAACATTAAGTAAATATGTTCGGATGTAATTTACATATGATATAAAATGAAAAAAATACTAATAGTTGTGGAAAACTAATCTCTAAAATACTGTATCATTTATAAAAATTAAGATTATGCCTATCATAATTTCATTTAAATATCAAATATTCTGTATATATAAGATTTTGGTTTTAAATTTACAAAACATTGAAGAGAGAATGTAGTATTTTATAAATTAATGTTTTCATGTTTACTTAATTTAACATATAAACTGAAATAATACAAAAATTGGCCATTAAAATTTCTTTTTTATGTAATTTAATTGACTTATATTAGTAGAAAATGTTAATGTAATTAATTATATAAAAGTTTCAAACATCAAGGTAAATAAAATGAATGAAAAAAATATAAAATAATAAAGCAAGAATATGTTGGTTTAAACACAAATGAACGAATAATTTGTAAAAGCAAAAAAGTAGAAACTAAGGGTTATTTTTGTGTTATTTTTAAATGTTTAATTACGCGTTGACTAAAATGATGAATTTTTAATCTTATGGACACACATATCTATGTTATGAATATCTAAAGGTCAAAGCCAATAAATTGTTAAAACATAAGATTGATAAAATGTTATAACAAACTTAACTACAAACGTTTTTAAACATGTTAACTTAAATCTTATTGTGATTGTATATAAATTAATTTGTGGAAAACTATTCCCTTAACATTATGTAAACTTTTTGAAAATTCAGATTTTGTTTACCAGAACTTTTATTAAAGTTAATTATGCATATATTACAAAGTGCGCTTTTATTTTCTGAAAACAATTATGAGGAAATATATGAGTATATAATTGCTTCCATTTTAAATTTATTCAAATTTAAAATATAAATGGAATTAACTTCAAATTCTAGAAACATTTTTATTTTAGGAAAACAAATTAAGAGAAAATTTAAAACTTTGAAAATGATTCTTAATATGATGACAAGTGACAAAATTTGTTTAAAAATTTAACATGTCGCAAAGGATATCTTTTATGAAAGTGAGATATTGTTTTTGAAGGTGATGTCTTGAGTTCAAAGCCAACGATAGTGTAATTAGTTTGGAGTAATTCAGTAGTAAAAATAGAGTAGGTCTGTTGATAAATTTTTTTTTTTTTTTGAAAAAGTCGCAATAAAAATGGAACGTGAGGGTATTTATGTTCAGTATTAAATTTTCTTCTTTGTTCTAGGTATTTTAGTTACTTCCTTTACCTATCACATTTAAAGTCATGTTTTTTTCCAGTAAATAACATAATATAATATCAGAATAAGTATAGGTTGAAATGTTGAATCACCGTGCATAAGGTAAATAATACCGTGTAACACCAGGGAGGGATGTATGAAATATGAATCATCGTGCATAAGGTGTATGCAGTCTAAACCGCTAAATCACCGTGGGTGAGACGAAAAGTACCTTGTAACACTATGAGCAAATATACACGGTCTAAATAATAACTTAACATATGATAAACTTGGAATTATTATCCTAACGAACTTGAAGATGTTTAAGATGTATCATCTTCAACTTAGTTTTTTTTAATTATTATAATCTTGGAGATATCATAAATATCGTTTTTTAATAAAAGACATTTAGAGCATTCACATCCCACTCTTTATCTTAATCTCTATAATTACACTAAAATCACTACTTTTTCTCTATCATTTTCAATTAAATAATACTTTTTAATACATTTATCATTACCTTTTCTATCTTCTCTACTCACAACCACTTGTAAAAAATATTAAAAATTAATAGAGATGAACAGTATTTTATCAAATATAGAGATGAACAATAATATATTATCTATCTTTCACTCACATCAACTTAAAATCATTTTGTATAATATAGAAAACACACTCACAAATATATAAAGAGTGGGATGTGGATGCGCTTGCCGCTTGGTATTAAGTTTACTAGAGGGCCCGCTTGGGCCACAACTTTTATCACAACTTTATTTATAAGTTCCCGTTTTAGCCCAACAGCCTCTTTAACATGGGCCCACTCTATTGAAAACATGAAAACAAACCACAGAAATGGGATTTTCACTTGGGACTTGGGAGCACCGCTCTATGTATTGGTTCACTGCTCTATTAACCATTTGGGTGAAATTCACATGACTATTTTTCAAAACAATATTTCATTGTTTACATGATTAATTAGTATTTAACGTATAGTATATTTCTTATTTGATTTTATATTCTTGTTTGCTTATTTTATTTTTTGTTTGTTTGTATTAACTTATCTATTTGTGTTAATGTTGTATTGTTATTCTACGTACTCACAATGTTTTCTGAATTTTTGTGTAATCGAGATAGTGAATAAAGTTGGATTTGTTGATGCTACTAATAAAGATGTAGTTTAGTGTTTTTCAAAAGACGAATATACATAATGAACAATTAATATGTAGTATTCTCGATTATATTAATTAATTGTGTTTTTTTCGAGTGATTAGTCTGTCATGATGTCTATGTAAACATGTGAGAATGATAAAGATATTAACGAACTTTCATTTGCGTATGATCATCTACATGTAACTCATATTCATTTGCATACTCTCAAACCAAATGGTTGTACGTTCAATTTACAGAGTGTAAGTGTAGTAATTTTAAAAGTAGAGTAGATGTAAAATAGAGGGTGTCTGTTTTGAAAAAGACATATACACATGTATGATCTTTGTAATACATAGGTCAGCCTCATACGAGTCGTGTTTTACTATCCAAGTGCATTGCCTTCTTCCATACATTAAGTCATCATAACCCTAGGTTTTGGTACAACAACTGTTCTTCTACCCATGACCGATACTGACGAACTGGATATTGTCGGTGGCATTGAATCATTGGCGATCAAGAGAGAATGCAAAGAAGGGTTAGAAACACATTCCATAGTGTTTTACCATGGGCATCTCGGTCAAATGAACATGCAAAAAATCATAGAAATAAATGATTCGATAATATGTTGAGAATGCACCTACAAACACCGTTAAAAATTAAATTAAATATTAGATTAAACTAATCATTCACTTCAAACTCTGTGTTTTTAAATGTTAGATTTGATGTACTTATAGAATATTTGATATACGCCATGTAACACAATGATGTTACTTCGTTTGTTTAATCAGTTCTCCATCATCATTATCATGATACATAAAACACGACATAATACAACTCCTTATACGTTGCAACTTGATTAGTAGATTGTAAACAACCCGATGTCTCACTTGTCAACATAAAACACATAATTAATATTTAATTATCCGGGTAATGCTTAATGTTTAGTTTTAGTAGTTAATAAACCTTTGTTATTATTGTTAATATTTTTTATTTGTATTATACTTTTTGAATGCGAGTATAATACATGTTGAAAATCTTCATTATGTTTCAACGTGGGCTAACGCCTATATCTTTTGTTCATTTTTTTAAGTCCATCAATTTAGCCCATCTTTCTATAAATATAAATGCAGGCTTTAGAATACGGGTTACACACGGATTGGATTCGGGCCTATATGCAGTCCATTAGTTTTGATTTGTGTGTAGGAAATCGTAATAGTTTGAAGTTTGTTGAGATTGTATGTGTAATCCATAGATTAATAACCAATAACCGAGGTAAGGGTTAAGCGTATTGGTTAATGGTGTTTTAATCCTAATCAAAGGTTGTTGGTATGAGTCTTTAGGGTGACAATTTAAAATTGATTATTTAAAAGTTGTCAATTGATATAGTTTAAGAGTATTAGTATATGAGGGTATAAGTCGTCGTCATTCTTTTGTTATAATGATGCTTGGCTTTTTTGGATTATATCATGACATTGTCACTAATGAAGTAATGAAAATATGAAATGATCTGGTTGTTAAGATTTGTTTTCATATTTGTTTAATACAAAAACTAAAGTAATTTATAATTAAAGAATTACCAACATTTATTATTTACAGGTAAATTAAGATAACTAGTAATTTATAATATTTTCTTGTTAACTTAAAAAAAATATTATACAACCTCTATTTGTGTTGAAGTAGTTGTAAATTTGCACTTTGCAACATATACGTTTGTAACACCCGGATATTTTAAAAAGAAGAAAGAAGAGAAAAAAAAGAAAAGAAAAGAGAAATATAAAACAGGAAAGGTGAAATAACCCAAGTTGAGGGGTTAAAGTTATGCAAGAGGCAATTTAAAATTATTATGTTTAAAAGTGGGCATGGCCGCCCACTCCCTCTGCTCACCAACTTCCTTCGATAGCAGCAAAAGAAGAAAAGCAGAGTTCATCGGTTTTCTAGAGAAAAGAAGAAGAAGATCGTCTAGAAGGTAAGATTTTGGTGTTTTGTTCGGTTTCAGCTGGGTTTTCAGCTTGTAGATCGAGTCTTATGTGTTTTTCTGCGTTCGATTGGGTGTTTTTAGATGTTTGGACTCCAAGTGCTCTCGAGTTTGGAGGAATTTTACTCGTAGGCTGCTGTAGGTGAGTTTTAGAACCCCGAATTTTCTGTTTTTAAACATGTTTGGGGGCTGAAATGCATGTAAACTATTATTTTGAAATTTCAGTATGAAAACCGTATATGTTTTCCCTGTTTATGTGGGTATGTGGTGTTTGTGAATGTTTTGATCGAATATGTGGTTGTATGCTTGTTTTATGAGCTTAGTATGCTAGATTTGGGCTAGGATTATGTAAAAATGATGATCGGAAACTGAAAAATTTACATAAGTTAGAACTGTTATAGTGCTCATGCGCCCAAGTAACTGTCCATACGCCTAAGTTTTTCCCCATGCGCCCAAGTGTTCCCATGCGCCCAACTGTTCATGCGCCTGCATAGTGCCCATGAGCCCATATAGTGCTCATGCGCCTAAGATGACTTAGAATTTTCTAAAATTTTGGGAAAAATAGAAATTTTGATTAAGCTCTGGAATGTTTTGGTGGGTTATGTTTGTTCATGTTATGCATGTTATGGTCTGTTTTTGATGTTCCTTATTACGTATTATTACGTGACTTTACGTGGTGTGTTAATGCTCTTATACGAAAAGTATTATATAATGAAAGTGAAAGACATTATTAACGAAGTGGAACCTAATGAAAGAATGTAAAGTCTTGCAAGCAAGGAGGTTCACAACTCATTGATGGGTTGTTAGCTCAAATGTGTGCGTTTAGCTAACCCATGAGGATACGCACAGGGGTCAATCCTTGTGATTGACCATATTTACGAAATGGAACCCTTGTCGCTTGCCTCGGTACTGGAGTCAGCTTCGTGCACAATGTTAGGGGTCTATTTATAGACTTCGGCCCAGTACCAGCTTCGTGCACAATGTTTGGGGTATAACATATGACATGGGTCTAGATGAAAGTGAAAGATAATGATGAAAGTACGAAATGAATGAAAAGAATATTGAAAGATAATAATGATATTATCAAGTTGTACGTATGTTGGGTGATCACGAACGAAAAGGTTTTTACTAAATGTAAAGTATTTTATTATATAAACTAGAGCTCACTCAGCAACGCTGACTTTTCATGCATTTTTAGTTGGCAGGTAACTTGTTGCTGAGGATGACACGAGGGTGAAGCTACTTGGCGGGCAAGACTGGCATCCATCTCATGCATAATAATGATGTTATTTTGTAATACAACTAAGTGATATTTTGTAATCTTGTAAACAATGATGTATTACCTGCCAAATGTATTTATGAAAACATGAAAGGTTTTTGATGAATTATTCCGCTGCAAGGTTTTATTTACTTAATAAATTTTAATAGTTTTGTTATGAAAGAGGTTGTGATTGACCAACTGTGAGGTTCCCGGAAACGGGGTCTTACAACGTTGATAATATTCAAAATTTTATATAAAAGTAAAAAAAATATGATAAAAATTCAAGTCAAAACAAAGATAGAAATAAGCAACTAAATCACATACCATTGAAATTTACCCTTAAATCTACACATGATGTTTATTATAAGACTGGAATCCTTAATCGGGGTAATGGAATGGACGAATGAATGGAATGAACGAGAGAATGAAGATGAAAGAATGAAATGAATCATTAGATTTTATTGACCCGTTTGGCTACCATTTAGGAATGAAATAAATCAAGTATGTTTGTTAGGTAGGAAAAGACGAAAGAATAAAATGTAAAAGTGGTAATGGTGGTGATGGATGGTGTGGTGGAGGCCAATGGTCGGCGGCGCCGCAGTGACCGGTGGTCGGCGGCGCTGGTGGTCGTGCCTGGTGGTGGCCAGTGAAGATCGATCTTGGTGACTGGTGACGATCAATCTTGGTGGTCGGTGATGGTTGTTGTGATGAGTGGATGGGTGGTGTTGGTGACTAATGATGTAAAAAGGAATGTAATGAAAACAAAGGAGGACGGGGTTGGATGCAATGAATTTAAAAGAATAGAATCAACTATATAATGATTTATTCCATTACCTTCATCAACCAAACATGTATTTTTTCATTCACCCCTAATGATTCATTTCATTTCGCCCTTTTTCTTGCGTACCAAATGTTACCTTAAGGAGGACCACATTTACACCCAGATTGATACCGTTAGACTACAAGCCTTTTTGTTGATCTTTTATTGTAACTAACCCTGCTATTATGCAAAGTAAACTTAAACATGAAATATATTACAACCTGTTAGAAACGTTGGATCGAACAACACATAGATGCTAAATTTAGTAAGACAAAACCATACAAACAATAACCATATAACCCCATATTCAACATATTCTACTCCTAACCTAACTCAATCACTATTAAATAAATAATAAGAAACAAAATCAATTCTAATCTACTTCAAACTCTACCAAACAACTAATAAACCAATAATAATGATTGTCTTTTTTTTTTATTTAACCAAATTAATCATTTATTCTATCCTTAATTTTGATATAACCCATACCTTATCAAAACAATGCCTACTCTGTCAACATCTTAAAATTTAACCAAATATGTTGCTTCCTCCTTTCTCTATTAAATGGGACGTTCACGTGCAAAATGGATGATCCTCCCACATTCACAAAACCTTAAGTTTCTTTTGAAATCTTCTCGTTATATCCTCTCCATGTTCAAAACCTCTACCTTGGCCACGATCGTCACGTCCGTTGCCCTTTGGATTTTTTGATTATCACCTTCATTAACTTATTGATTATTCATATGAGATTCCTCTCGTCTTTGATTATTATAGATATGGCCACGACCACCATACCGATTGCTATTGCCCCTTTGTTTCTCACGATGGTTTGACCAAGAAAACGATAGTTTATTATGATTCTCATTCGACTTGTCTTTGTCACTTATCTTCTTTCAAAGTTTTTAAACATCATATAGCCTCCTTGAGTGGCATAGTCTCAAAATCTGCAACTTTTTAATAGATGTTATAATTGACATTCTTACTTGGAACAAAATTAAGAACTTTTCTTACCCCAACCTCTTCTTCAATTGTTGACGTAAGATCACTAAACTTTGCCACGATACTTGTAATCTTCCTAGCAAAGTCGTGAAGAGATTCACCATTACCCATTTGTAGTTTCTCTAAATCACTTCTAAGCGTTTAAGGCATGCCTTTTCACCCGATCTACTTCAAGAAAACAAGCACATATCAAATCCCAAACATCTTTTGCATCCTCATACTTCGCCAGCTGCAAAATAACATTGTCAGCTAAAGATTGAAAAATAAAAGCTCTCGCATAGTTAATTTTTTTTCTTGTTTCTATTGCACCTTTGGTTACCACATCGATTGCTTCCCACAAACTATTAGTTTGTAAAATCGACTTTATCATAAAGGCCCAAGTTATAAAGTTAGTAGTTGTCAACTTGGGATATTGAAAAGTGATAATCTATATGGTTTTCTAACCGGTACAACAGCCCCATCAACCATGGTTCCTTGTTATGTTTTTTTTTCTTGTTACCTGCCATTCAGACTGTTTTCGTTGCTGTCTTGATCACACAAAATTTTTCGTATTGATCACACAGATCTCTTCCTTGATTGTTTGGTCTTTCCTTGCTCACACAAACCTCGTCTTGGATCACACAAAAACCTTTGGTAGTTTCAGTCTTCGACTCACATAGACCCCCCCCCCCCCCCCCCTCTTCCCCCTCCTGCTTGGCTCTGATACTCATTATTGAAAATATTAGATTCAGCAGACACAATAAATTCTAAATTTATTAATAACAAAACCACCCTATAACCTTTTATTTATATTAAACATATTCTATTCATAACGTAAGTCAAACGCTATTAAATAATTAATAAAAGGAAATTCAATCTTAATCTACTTCAAATTTTACCGAACAACTAATAAACTAATAATAATAATTATCTTTTTTATCTAATCAAGATTATTCTTCACAAACAAAGAGTTATATATTGAAAGTTGATTGAGACGAAAGCAGGGATATGTAGCAATCAAGGAAAATCACATCACAAAAACATACCGTTAAGAACATCTCATCGACCTCTTTAGGTGAGAACATTAGAAAACAGCGAAAAGTTGTTAAATTTATCTTAGAATAATAGAATTATTTAATAAGTACTTTAAATATGCTAATTAAAAATAGGGTTATTGGATTTTATAATTCCAACTTTCCTTTATTGGTCGTGATTAATCCTATGTCAAATGTTTACAGTCATTCCTAAGTTTAAACTTATTTTCCCTTCAATTAACCCTTACTAACTAAGAGTTAACACTCGTTAGTTTTCTTGATGAAACGGGGCCAACTTTGAACCACTTTTCAACTCCGGCACCGACTAGTCTCAGTTAGGTTCGTTTTTCATTGTCTAGCCTTCTTCGTCACCTGAAATCTACCTCCAACGAATAAGATGGTTCAAATCAAGAGGTGGAGATTGACGGGTTTTTGGGTTCGTAAGTTTCAAATTGAAGGACCTGATGATAGATTTCAACTTTCTGCTTACTGTTTTGGCCACAAAAACAGTTCACGTCATCAAAAAACTAACGAGGTTAAATCTCGGTTAGTAAGAGATCGTTGTAGGAAAATAAACTTAAAGTTTGGGATGTCTGTAAATTTTACTGAGTTGAGATTAACCCCGAACAATAAATGAAACTTGGGATTATTAAAATCCAATAACCCTAAGTTTTTCACATATAGTTTACACAAATGCTAAAAAAAGACTTACAACCCTTAAATGCATATGATATTTTCATGATAGCGTGTCTAGAGAAAATGATGAAATTGCCTATAGTTTCTATGGTCGCCGAACAATTTCACTTAAGTAGTTATAATATGTTTGAATCATAATTGTATAAATGGTATGCGTGTAGTAGTGTATCAGACTTACTCTTATCAATACCAATGTAAATGCATATGATATGTGACCAAAGTCCATGTATCATTTGTATATTTATATAGCATTTGTGTCACATATTTATATTGATTATATTGTCATCAAAATAATACGATTAACATTACAATTCTGATTTATATATATGTCCTGACCTAATCCTAACCATACATACCTTTGGGAGTTAATACTTAACTTTTCAATTTAGGCATGCATGCATTGCTAATTGTATGTGGGGAATATGCAGAAAATCGAACAAAACTCTTGGATACTTGTAATCTCTGAAGGCACGTAATCGCTTTCAGATTGAATCAATTTGGTGGTTCACCCAAAATATTCATCGGATACAATCAGAGATTCAGAATGTTTGTATTTTTGTGTGAGACAGAGAACCAGAAAAAAGATCAGTGGGAAAAATTAAGCGTATATTGGAGCAGACACACCCTTTTGGCCTACCCATTAACTGCCTACACGGTAGTTAAACAAGGTTTTTTATATCTCCAATTTTGGTCCCTCAAGTTCCGAATATTGGAGCAGACACACCCTTTCCAAGAGGGGGGCAATTTATCAATGATACTAGAAACAGAAATTGATTCATCTATTTTCATATCATATTGGGCAAACTGTCCTAATATCCTTTGCAATTCATGATATTGTTCCATGACAGGCCTAGTGTCTACCATTTTATAATTTATAAAATTACCAACCATAAATTTCTTACTAGATGCATCTTCCTCCATATACTTGGCTTCAAGGGAATCCCATAATTCTTTTGCAGACTCTACGTTTTGATAAACATCAAACAAGGAGTCAGACATACCATTGAGAATATGACCACGACATATGTAGTCTGCGTTTTCCCATCTTGAACGCGCTCTAGTTTGTTCCAGGGTTTCATTCTCAATGGAGTACTCAGAACATGTACCACTTTCAAATCCGTTACATAGAAGTGCATCTTTTTTCTTCCATCGTCTGAAATCCTGTCCAGAAACTTGTCCAACTTCGCAAAAGTTTTTGTCATCTCTTTCCCAGAAACGTTGTTCGTCATCTTCAATAATTGATTCAATCTTTGTAGGGAATATGCAGAAAATCAAACAAAACTCTTGGATACTTGTAATCTCTAAAGGCACGTAGTCGCTTTCAGATTGAATCAATTCGGTGGTTCACCCCAAAATATTCAATCGGATACAATCAGAGATTCAGAATGTTTGTATTTTTGTGTGAGACAGAGAACCAGAAAAAAGATCAATGGGAAAAATTAAGCATATATTGGAGCAGACACACCCTTTTGGCCTACCCATTAACTGCCTACACGACAGTTATACAAGGGTTGTTTTATATCTTCAAATTTGGTCCCTCAAGTTCCGAAAATTAATTTTCTGAGAGATTTTTACAACAGTGCTTTATGGAAATAAAAAAAATTTCCAGCTGACCTGGCAGCTCGACCCCGCCCCTTGGAGGGCGCTGCCCCGGACCTCCGTCCTTAGGGGCTTCGCCCCTAAGATCATAATAAATTCAGATAGACGTGCACTCCGCACCACCAAGCCTATATGATGTCTTATTATGATTATAATGATCAAACAGTTAATCCATTTACACTAAAATATCCAGCATTGTATTGGCATTTAGATAAAAGGTTAAAATATAAAAACATATGGAAAAGTTGATTTGATGGGTTTGATGTATATATACATACTCATTTGTATTTAAAAATTGCAAATGTTAAGAAAATGAACCGTTAATCAAAATTTTAAACAATTCAAGTTTGTTCTTTTTGTTCTCACTCATATACTAGTAAAATAAACAATTTAAGGTGTACATATACACTACATTTTAGTGTTCTGTAATCAATTTCACTCATAAGTTATAATATTTATTAGCAAAAGTTATTATATATACTATGATAAAAAACACTAAATAGTTTATACTATTTCCAATAGTTATCATTATAAATAAAAATATAAATATATAAAGATGCAGAAACATGCAAAAATCATTTAAATAATAAACAAGTTGATTTCAAGTCAAACTCGAACTCGTAAGATAACTCACCATTTAAGCTCGAATTTAGTCAAGTTTGGGTTCAACTAGATTTAGACGCTAATGAAGACTAGAGTAACAACAACCACTAGCAATGGCTTAGTGATAAAATTTTATGCTTTTTACTCTAGTAGTGTTG
Organism: Flaveria sonorensis; assembly: GCA_025506505.1. Taxonomy (NCBI): domain Eukaryota; kingdom Viridiplantae; phylum Streptophyta; class Magnoliopsida; order Asterales; family Asteraceae; genus Flaveria; species Flaveria sonorensis. The sequence goes on along the minus strand of JACCIY010001267.1, from coordinate 44,934 downwards.
GTTTTGAGTTTCATTCAACGTGTGGAATAGATTTAGATCTGAATACAGTATAATTAGATTAGTGTCATGTAAAAAACTAAATTAATAACAATAAGTCGGGCCCATACAGTCGGGCTATACATAGAAAACAATGTTTTCAATTTTTCTCCTAAAAGGAAAAAGATATGAAATACTTTTGGATGTTGTAAGCTTTGTCAGGTGCTCTTACGGTAGGAACAAACTTCATTGTCATGTTGTATACTTCATAATAATTGAAACCGTTTAGAATTACATGTCTTAAACGTGACAAAACATAACAAACACTACGACACCACGTAATTGATTATGTTGGTTTTGAGAATTTAATATTTTTCTATAGTCTATGCTTACACCAAATGATCACATTTTGATGTATTTTTTGTAATCATACAATTATAACTTTCATAATCTTTTAAAGGTGATGTTATTTTATAAAGTGTATTTTTTTACAAAGTGTAAGAAGACACAATAAGGTTAAAAGAGTCACAAAAAAATATATCTCACAATCTAAATCGAATTTCAAAAAAATACTTCGGAGTCTCTGTTCCTCTCGTCGTCCTCTTTCAGAAAAAAAATAAAATTAAAATTTCATTGTGTCTTTTATGAAACAATAACGTCATTATGTCTTTCATAATGACACAATGACGTCATTGTGTCTTTCACAATGACACAATGACGTCATTGTGTCTTTCACAATGACACAATGACGTCATTGTGTCTTTCACAATGACACAATGACGTCATTGTGTCTTTTATAAATGACACAATAAAAAAAACGTTAATTTTTTTTATTTTTTTAATTTTTCGTTTATTCTTTTTCTTAGTGAGGACAGCTAGGGTACAAAAGCTCGGAATTACTTTTTGAAATTCAATTTAGATTGTGAGATATAATTTTTTTGTGACTTTTTTTTGACTTATTGTGTATTCCCACACTTTGTAGCAAAAATACACTTTGTATTTGTGTCTTCTCACACTTTATAGCAAAAATAAACTTTGTATTTTAACCTCTTTCATCTTTAAAAACGAATAAAACAAACATATTGTATATCAACTACATTAACTACAAATAACTACTAAATGAAACGAGATGAATAGTAACTTAATAAATCATAGATTTTCGTTTTGTCGACGAATTTTGTGGGGTCGCTTTTATATTTGGAAAACGAAATCCCAAAAGAAACACCACCCCTTTAGGTTGCAAAATGCCACCGCCATGGCCCTCTTCACCGAATCAACTTTTTATTTTTATTTTATTTTTATTTTTTTTTTTGCTTTGTTGTGGCCCGTGAATTCGATTTTTACATACAGAAAATTAGTTACGTAAAATGTTGTATATGATAAGGGGTCGGAGTGGGTCCTAGGAGAAGGTGGGGGGAAACCCAGGCCCTAGGTGGGAACAGTCGAACACCATCCATCAGTTCCAATTACTAAATAAACCCCTACCTATGGAATATTCACCGATCCTCGCCGATTGAATTGGGGGAATGTGACTTGTATCGCACCACACACACATGCAGACCGCGAAAATATGAAAAAAATGAGAAAAAGTGGGATGGCACTCTTCAAATTGAGGAAAACAAAAAAAAATCTAATATGACGTTAATGCGTCATGGGGGTGGGGGAAGAGACGACTCCCTCCCCCTAATTAAGTTATAGTTTTGGTCCAAAGTTCTCAACTCAACCACTCACGTGTAATACATTTTGTTCTTTTTTAACTAAGGTTAAGTCAGTTGTAGATTTATAATATTATTCTCTTGATATATTTTATAATAGCTTTTGATATGGATGTTACCGTTTGGTTTGGTCAAATTTTAGGTTAACATGAAAATCAAAACGTTAGTAATAATTTTTGATTAATTGTAAACACAAACAAACCATTGAAAAAAAAGGTATCCAAACCAAATCGTTATAAAACAGTTGAGCTTTGGTTTAGTTTTACGTTTGGTTTACAATGAAAAAGTATAATGTCTACGAAACGATAATGTTTCAACATTTAAAACTTTAAAAACTTCATGTATTGTATTCCTCAGCAACTATAAAATCCTATGAGTTGATTCGTTTTTTCTAACCCTTTTAAGTATACACTTCAAAGCCAACCATTGGGTGTGAAGTGAAAATTTCTAAACTGACTACTATGGGAAAATAAAAAACTTAACCGAAAAGCAAACCAAGAACTGGTTTGGGAGGTTTCATGATTTCAAACCAACATAAACACATGTAGTTTTCTAAAACTTGTTGTAATTGACCGATCAATTGGGCTCTTAGACCACAATACTTCAATCTACAATCGACAACGGTATTCAACAACGAGGATGATGGATCAAAATAAAATCTACAACCCAAAGAAATCAACCACTTTTCAGTGAAAACCATCCCTCCCACAAGCTGATTCAACCACCATATATTGTCAATACTTGAGAGACTAAATGTGTTATTCGCAAGTCACGAGTGAACAGTTTAAATACAAATGTAATTTCAAACAAATTGAGACAATAATCATAATCTGACCTTACCATAAGGATCATCGGTGTAATTAATTCTAAATATCATTCTGTTATATATATGATATAACTTATTACAATATCATATTTACCAATAAAAAAATTAATATCAAACATACACATTCAAAATAATTAAAAGTTTATAATCTAACCAATTTCTAAATAAAAATAATAATTTAGTCCCATTATACCCTTTTCGTTCTCCCTAACTCTAATATACTAACACAAGTTTAAAGAAACAGTGTAAAGTGATCAATTTGCAAACATGTATAGTTGCGTTGCAAGAAAAATACAAACATTACTAGTATACTTTTTGGGACTTGAATTTGCAACCTTGAAAGGTTATGGATCTATAGAAACGCTTTATAGTAACACTCATCGATATACAAAGGTGGATCTATATAGTGATGATCGGGGTCAAGTGACTCATTATATATTGAGTTATATATAAAGCTAATAGAATGGAAAGTTTTATTAACCCCATAGATTTTGTGAGATTAACCCATAAAATAATTTAATTGAAAAGATAAGCAATTGGGGTTTCGTCCCACTGGTGAATTATTAGAAAGTTATTAAAATTTAGTCTCTCCACACATAAATTTACCTGGTTCTAATATCCTTCTTGTCATTTTCTTTTTAGTTGGTCTTTTTTTTCTTCCATTAGCTATTATGATTTATATTTGGTCATTTATTTTCTAAGATCCCAGCTCCTAAACGTAATCCCCTTTCACTCTTGTTAGTCGGTTCCCTAGCCCTTCTCAACTCTATTTGGGTTGACTTAAATTAGTTGAGAAACTTTTTAATTATTGAACTTTAGTGGTAAAAGCTTAATCCGACCCGAAAATTCCAACATTATGTTGATATAAATCCTAATACAAAAAAGGTAACTCCAATGAAAAAAATTCTAACTCTATCACTATCAATATATATGGTATTGTATATGGATCTATACTTGTCATTTCTTGAATTTACAATCTTGAAAGGTCATGGATCTAGATAAAAACTTCATAGGGTCACTCATCAATATATGTGGTAATACGCGTGGTTGAGTATCCTAAAAAAAAGTTCATGTCAAAACAAATTTGAAATGGAATGAAACAAAAAAACGTTATGTTCCCGAATTTTTTAAAGGAAGGAAATGGAAAGAAATGAAATGAATTTTAATAATTTTCTTTTCTAACTTTCCTTCTAAAATGGAAGGAAATTGAAAGAAATGAAATGAAACACATTAAACTTATATTTCATTCTCATTTTCTTCGAACTCTGGAACACGAAAATTGAAAATGTTTTTTTTTTTCTCTCCATTTTTTTTTCTCCTTAATTTATTTTATCTTCATTTCTTTTCTCTCGCTAATTTCCTTTCACTTCTTTTCTTTTTTTTTCTTTCGTTTATTAAACTCGGGAACATAGCGTCATAGCCAAATAACCATCAATAATTTAGAGTAGTTACCCTCAATAATTGATAACAAATAACCGAAAAAACAAAAACTCGTTTATTTTGTTTAATTACAATTTAAGATTGCATAATTAATAGTTGACTTTAAGATAAAACACCTATAAGATATGCATATGTATAGTCCAAAAGTATAATCATTCTAGTTCTCAGTTATTAATTATTATGATTGACAAATTGTTGTTTTAAATTTGAAATCTGTATGAAGATGACACACTTTTTAATTCCATTTTAAGATAATATGTCACACTTTCAAAGGTCAATATAGAGTACGCTTTAATAATAATCAAGTTTGAAACTAGAGGTCCTAAATAATGATTATAAAGTTTGTTTATTAACTGAAAATCAAGTGACACAAAGTATACAACTTTTTAGTTGCTATTTTTGTTTTGAAGTTAAATTTGACATCTTAGATGTTCAAAAATTTGTTAACCGTTAACGTAAAAAAAGTTAAAATAACTGGGAACCTTGTGGTTAGGTTGTATAAACAAAGGTTAGAGCTTTTATTGAAATGAAGAGAAGTCACAGGCTGCTTCTTTTTGATTAGTTAGTTCCTGATGAGTAATTTGACAAAATAAAGAGCAGATTCTGAATCATAATCTTTCTTCTTAATCATTTATACAAGTATGCAATGTAAAAGGAAAATTACTCAAGTGATCGTTTATACACTAAAATAAGATTTTTAACTTTGCATTAAAATCTCAATCCACTCTCAGGGTGAGCTTTTTTTATCTCACCAAATAGAGACATTCTTTGCTCCCATCTTAATTCTTATCGCACTTTACTGTATAAATGAAATTTGTATTACGTTGTTTGTTTATTGAAATCTTCATTCAGTTTCCCTGGGTTTGTGTTTCATATTCATATACATAACAAATTTGTTTTTTTTATAATTAACTCAATCTTCTTGATCCATTAGATATTGGTGTGAACTCAACCAAACCATTTGTTTGAGTGTAATCCCATAACTTTCTCAATGAGAGGTGGTGAATTCAAGTCTTTCCAAAAGTACTATGTTGTTGGTGGGCCGAGTTTACCACAGTCTGCCTTTGTGCATTAGGTTTTCACAGAGTTGATGTTGGTGTGCTTAGATTACATAACGCTGTTTGCGATGACAAACATATGAGGTCGTCCTTTACCATTAGGTTACCTCTAAAAATCTAGGTGCATTAGTTAACCGTTAAATAAAACATTATGACGTGAACAATAACTTTTTTAATCATCATTGTTTCTTACCTAAATACAACCCATTGATCTTTCTTCCCAATATCGTAAATCGAGACAAACAAAATCTATATTATTTCACTACATCACGGTACACAAATAGCATCTAACATAACGTGTAATCTATCCTTTCAAACAACGTGGCAGTGGACCAATCACACTACAGAACCTTTTCCCATATTTCCACTCAACCCCTCCAACTTTCCCTTTCTTCACTTTCCCCCCTTCTTCTTCATCCCCTATATATACCCAGAGCACACACCTCACGGCACGCTGCCATTAACATCCAAACCCATCACCTTCAACCTCACCCCTCTACGCCACCACCATTGATCACTACTACAAAATCCCACCTCAATTCCCCATTTAAACACACCCATTTCCCATAAATTCGACTCAATTTCATCAAATTCATCAAAAAACACCATCAATTCGATTTGGGATTCTACCAAAATCAAAGAATCAAAAACATGGGTTTTCCAATTGGGTACACAGAGACCTTCCTGCCCAAGATTATAATCCATCTTCTTACAGTTGTGGGTCTAATTCGCACCCTCATTTCCGCCATATTCCGGTTCGTTGGATTAGGGGATTTCACAGAACCCGAATTCTTGCCCGACCCGACCCGGCCGGAGCTGTTTAGCCACTTCCAATCGGTTTCTGCTGTACTGATTCGTGAGCTTCTTCCGGTGGTGCGATTTTCAGAGGTTGAAGACGTTGATCCGCCGGAGAGTTGCGCTGTGTGTTTGTATGAGTTCGACGCCGGAGATGAGGTCCGGCGGTTGATGAACTGTCGGCATATATTTCACCGGAGTTGTGTGGACCGGTGGATGGACCATGATCGGAAAAGTTGCCCCCTTTGCCGGACGTCGTTCATTCCCGACGATTTGCAGGAATCGTTCAATGAGCGGTTGTGGGAAGCCTCCGGCATCGGAGATTATTACGGTGATGCAGCGGTGGTGAGTGGAGACTGAACAGAGGAATGATAATATAATTTTTATAACTGTTTTTCGGTTTTAGTGAGCGTTTTTATCAATTTTTAACTTTTTAACTTTTAAAAAGTTAAAAAGTCATTTTATAGTGTTTGACAATATAATTATTGTGAAAGAAATAAGTTAATAAGTCAGTCCATTCAGACTTATTAATTTGATAAGTCAATAAGTTGTTTTGAAAAGCAATCCCAAAACACCCTTATTTAGAGAAAGATTGGTGATGGTGGTGTTATGTTTATGAATGTGTATATGAGTAGAAGAACGATAATAGAACGATAATCCATTGTTGAAATGATGTTGAGCCGTGTGTCGATTTTCAGTTTTCGCCAAGGGAATGAGGGAAACTTCATTTCTTTTCCACAAAGGCATACATGTTATGAGACGGTGTAAGCGAATTGAAATGTGACGAGTTTTTTCACCCGATGCCACGGTGCTATATGATGATATTAATGCAGTAAAGGGTGGTTTGCAAACTTCGTGAACAGCGTAGAATTTTGTTTCGCGTATTGCCCCGATAACACTAACAATTTCTCGCACATGCGACATGAATAAGACAAAATTAAAACGTCCAACTTAACTTAAGTATGTTGTGGGTTTTTGACTCAAAAGGTTAAGGTGCATATGCGTAGCCTCTCAAGAAATCAATAGTTTAAGGTGCAGGGTTAACTATCATGCTTTCAGGTTTGTTCCTAAGATTTTAAGAAATAGCAATGAGGTTGATTGTAAGTCTCTATTAACCTTTACGTGGTTTTAGGGTTTTAAGAAATATTGAAAGTTCTTTGTCAAAACTAAAGGAAAGATCCGTTCTTATTTGTTTTTTTATATCTAAACTATTATGAATTTTGATTGGGCGAACCAGGTGCTGTCAAAAATTCTATTAGTGAGAAGTAAGAAGATGGTCTAAAGGATGGCAGAATGTTACGTTTGTAGGAAAGAAAGTATAATTTCTTTTAAAAAAACAAACAAAGTAATTTCAAAAAGAATATAAAATGAAAGAAGTAAAAAAAAAAAAAAAAAAACCTAAAAAAAACACAAAACATCTAAAAAAACCACGTTGGATGTGTTGGGGCTAAAAACCAACCTAAGTGGGGGCTATGAGAGATAAAGGAGTTACCACAACGATGGTAGCGATCTTGTTTAAAAGACAAAAGTCTAAAAAGTATTTATAACTACCAAATAAGGTTTTTTTTTTTTATAAAAAAAGTTTTCACCAACACTTCTAATTGATTTATTATATAATATCTAGATTGAAAGTTTAAATTAAGCATTATCACTTAGAAATAATTCATTTATATAAAATTATAATTTTTATAACTAAACCAACCATTTTTATAAATTAATTTGAGGTTTGAAAATGTAACGTACATTCAAGATTGTAGACTTTGCATGTTTGGTTGATTTTTGAGTTAATCTGTTGACCATCTTTATTTCAATTCATTTTTTTTGTTAGTTTCATTTAACCACGTCAACTAGGTAAGTGATTTCATATTATATGGGTAGCTAGTATAGTGATAATAGTCAAACATTTTTTGAGAATCTTAAATGTTTTTATATGATTAGAAGTAGTTTGATAGACATTGAAATAAGGTAGTTCTCTTAAAAAATGTAAGTGATTTCATGTGGCTTATAAGCGAGGTCGTTATAATAGTTTCACAACATGTGATTTTTCATATTTCTTTGAAAGTTTGAAGCAATTTGTTTTACCTCTTCAAGATACAATCAATTCCATTTTATATCGTCAATCTCATGGCAAATACATTTCTTTTAGATGGATCTTAAAATTTAATAACAACCGTCGTTAAGCATGTTAATGAAGAGGACAAACATATAACAATTTGTTTGTGTTCGTTTAATAATTTTTACTGAACAAAGTACTTAAACAAAAGGTTTATTTCAACTTTTTAATTGATTAATGACTATATGTTTGACTTGCATGTCTCCAAAGACATGCTCTGGTATAGGATTTCCGAGAGACGTCAGATTATTGGACTTTAGAGAATGTGTCTTGGGTGTTAGTGTTTTTCCGTGCTTCAACACTTTTGTTCACCTTTGCTTGGTTTTTGCCTTGCCTTAACATGTTTTACATTATGCTTTGCCTTGATTTAGCTTTGCATCAGCTTGTTCGTACACTTATGCCTATATGTTTAGCTTCATTGCACGTAATATTGTTGTATGCTTCTAGATTACTATTTGTTAATGAATTTAACCAATCAGAGGATACATAATTTATTCTTAATCATATAAATTGCCAACTAGATAATGACATCTTAGAAGCGTTGCATGCTCAGATCGTCAGTTTTTATTTTATCTTGAAACTAGTAAAAATAAAAATTAAATGCATTGTTATAATATGTTTCTTTGTAAGTTTAGTTATTTTCTTTAGGTTTACACATTAATGATACGGTTTTTCTATTGCTACCTAGCTCACATTAAAAAGTTATTAATTCAACTAATTAAATTAGCCCTTATACCCCGTTATACCATGTTTCTTTCATCTTCCTCGTCGACAAAACCCTATAGAAACTCCTTTTCCAACCAAATAAAACTTCACCAACCATTCTTTGACCTACCTTTGTTATGAGTTTGGAGCGGGCGAAGGGCTAATCATAGAGAAAAGGTGGACTGAAGTTAGACGCTATTACGGTATTTATAGAATTTATAAACTTTTTAAGCCAATTTTATTATACTAAAAAAGGTCGTTAATGTTAGTAAGAAGAATGTGCTACTGATAATATCCTGAAGAAAACACTTGCCATCTAAACGATTTACTTTTTTACTAACAAACACACACTCTATTCAAAACATACTAGTTAAAATCACACATCCACTCAATAAGAATTGAACCCACTATATTATAACTTAATAGCACATAACTTCACCATAAAAATGTCTCGTTAGAAACATCTAACTGATTGATATCATATAGTAACTTACTTTTATATATATATATATATATATATATATATATATATATATATATATATATATATATATATATATATATATATATATATATATATATAAACACACTCACATATACACATAGGAGAGGGATCAAATGAAATCCATGTTTATAATTAAAAACCGTGAAAACCACCACTACTCAATCATATAATTCATAATTAATTTAACTTTTTAATTGTTTAAAGTATATTTGAGTAAATTTCAACCTTATTTTTTGTGACCATTATATATTTTTTAATATAAACTCCAACTAACGTTGATGATAACAAAACAACTTAATTATACGTAACTTGTATGAGGTACATGTACGTTACTCTTAGTTGTACACTTGGTATCACGTACTTATATATACATAACCTCTACATATACGTAACTCTTAGTTGTATACTTTGTAACACGTACTTACATATGTGTAACCTCTGATTTTCATGGTTTTCATTTATAACATGGTTTTTAAGGAATCTCTCTCCTATACACATATATATACATATATATATATATACATATATATATATATATATATATATATATATATATATATATATATATATATATATATATATAATTTATGAAAATGTTACAAGTAAGAAGCAAGAAGGTTCCTTGGGTGGAAATGTTCCAATCTGGAAAGGCAGTAATAATGATTAATGAGCCCGTTAACGCGTATTGGCCTAATAAACTTACACTAGTCCCCTTTTAACAACCTCCCCCTATACTTTCTCTTTTTCTTGTCTCTTTTAATTAATCTTTTTAAATATTTTTCTTATTGCAAACATCAACATCGAAGCTGACTAAGCTTAATCGGGTCGAACGTTGTCAAGCAAGGATCGGAGAGATATATATCGGATATGTAAGTGTTGAGTAAAGTAGGTTATGTCGTTAACATGTCGCATATTCATTCTTGTTTACAATTCAACGAGACTACATAGTATAGACTTGGAATACATACATGATATAAATGCATAAGCGAAAGGGTTTAATGAATTCATGTGTTAATGTACAAATATACACATGCATTATGGGTAAAACAAGTATAAAATTGTGAGTAAATTTGAATTTTCAACGACTCATTTCCTGATATCAAAGTAGCATCATGTTATTCGTGTTATGAATATCTATACAATATATTAGACATGTGTAAAATATACATGTCACTATCGACCTGAGATCATGTAATAGTAATACCATAGTTTTAAAAAGATCACAATTATTATGGTTTTGTTTACTTTTATATGATTACCCAAAAAATCGTGTTACATATAACATAATTCGATGTAGCTAAACATTATTGATTTAAAATTGACAAGAAGTATCAGGCCTATCAAAATTTATATAAGAGCAAACGATCATTATGTTTTCATCTCTCTTTGTTATGATTACCTAGCAACTCATATTAGTAAAAAAGTTAATACAGTCATAATGCATAAACAGTCTACCATGTTATATTATATATCACATATTTAAAATTTTTAATAAAATGTATTTATTTTTTAGAAGTCTCAGTTAATTTATTTATGTTAGTTTCTAGGTGTTTTCATTTCAACTTATTAAGCATAAGCATGCATATTTAATTGCTAAATGTTTCAACGTTACCAGTAATCTGACTATCATACTTTTAATTTATTATGACTTGTAAGATATCACCAAAACCTTATTAGTTTATTATATTATAAGTTTTCTTATTAAAGTAATAAGGGGGAACGTTAAAATCTTATTTTTAATAAATAATTGAAAGATTATAAGATTACTAAAAGTTTGAACATCACATACAATATTCAAACTAAAAGTTTGAACATCACATACAATATTCAAACTAATATTACATTAATAAAATCGTACTTGTGAAATTTTAGTAAAATTATATTAATTTAATTTGTTTTGTTTTCTCTCGATCTTGAATTCAGATTTCAATTCAAGCTAATTCTACGAATCAAACATGTAACATTAGAATCTATTTTAGGAATCAAACCTAAAGATGTTGATAAAACACATAGGGCCATTATAGTTTTGCAAGTTATGTTTTTTTAGGTGGCATTCCAAATGATCTTTATACAGAAATTGAAGCAGATTACTATTTGTTATGATACAATTTCAACATATTGTATTTTTAAGAATTTCTTACATTTTATAATCATGAAATAGACAAATATATATCATCATGAATACTATAAAAAAGATGCATAACTTACGTTGCCGCAATTCATCAGAATTTCCGTTTAAAAAGTAACTCAAATATTATATTATATTTTCAAGATCTGGATAGAATACACTAAAAATAGGCATATATCATATGTTCCAACAAATTGTGAAAAAACATTAAAAACAGAAATCATGAAAATTTTCATATTTTTGTCATATTTGTGTCATTCGTAGTTACAGTGGTATATAGATTGTTTAGGATCAGATTCTGATTTTCTGATTTCATAAACTGTTTAAAAGACAAAGATATAATTATTTTCTATTAGGTATTACATTAGGCATAAATGATCTACATTGTAGTTTAAAAATATTAAAAATTACTATGTCTAAATGTAGTCCCCAAGTGATATAATTTGTTTTTCAAAGTACATAATTATGTATGTATTGAAATATTTTTGATACCTAAAATCAGTTTTGTTTTTTTATGTGATTTTAACTAAACCACGTATACATATTCTTCACTACTAGCTAAAAGATTAGATGAGATGAGATATCTTATCTTCTTAATTTGCGTATCATCATTTTGTTGACAAATATATCAGTCTAATAAACAAGGATATATAAGGTAATTATATTAATACTAGGATTGAACCACCGCGCGTTGCCGAGAGATCTTCTTGCAACGCTATGGAAACCATATTAGCACAAAAGAGTAGGGTGATGTTTGTTTTTTCAGAAAAGGTCTTCCTGACCTTTTTTGTCTGCGTCACGTAGACCATACGCAGATGTTTAGATCTGCAGAGTGTTTGTTTTTTAAGATATTTCATTAAAAGATATCTTCTTGACCTCATTTTGGTGCAGACTTAAAAATCAATCTTCACACCTCCTTTTCTCAAACCCTAAAAACAAATCATCTCCACCCCCTTTCCTCCCGGTTGTCGTCGCACCCAACCCCTCCCGTCGTCGCACCCACCCCCATATCCAGTTGCTTCGACGTCCGACTAGACCTATAGTAGCACCGTTGCCACCTGCCATGACCCTTCCATTCCCATCTACATCCACCTAATATGATAATGGCGGAAGTTTTAAGTTTTTACAGTGGTCTTTTGGGAAGAATTCAAGGGAAACAAGCTGATCGGTGATGATGGTGGTTGGATCTTGACAGTGGTCGACCTAGAGGTTGCTAGTGGTGTTGATTCTTGACCTAGATAGTCACGTCGACGGTGGTGGTTGGACGGAAATCATGGCACTCAGGTGTGGTAGTGGTTTTAGGCGGCGGTGGTGTCGGTTGGGGTTCAGGGCGTGGTTCATTGGAGTTAGACCAAACAGTCTTCTTCTTGCAGACTGCACAGGTTTGGTCCATTTCTTTTTCAACAGATGTCTGCAGATGTGGTTTGCAAACTGCAAACATTTTACCTCTGAAAAAACACACTACACTAAGAAATCATCAACATGTTTTAAGTGTCGAAATGTCATATCATTTTAACATAAGAATATCGCGACGTCATATATCCCAATGGTTATACAAAAAAAATAGTTTGATTAGATATATACATAAACTACGTGATGTACAGATCAACAATTGTAACAAACTAATTTTCATAAAGTAAATAGTAGTTTATTTAACTTTGTAATATAACCCCAAAAAAGATTTCTAAAAATGTTTTTTTAGGTACCCAATTATTAAACTTCAAATTATTGTTGTTGACTTCAAGTCGTCAAGGAATGCTGTTGCACGTGATATTAGTTCTTGGTTTTAGTTCAATTTATATGTGATTGTTGAAAAAAGAAAAAAATAGATGCTTGATAGAATCAAACCAAGGACCACTCTTGTAAAATCATAGTGAACTAACAAACTCCTCTAGCTGCCTTTTTATGTTATATAGCAAAAATATAATATATAACAATACAATGCATTTCCAAAAAAAATAGTTGGTAACACTGTAGCTACCGACATTTCATTTTAATTATATATATAATGTTACAAACACTAGTACTTTTATAACTAGTATTTCATTGAATTATAATGAAAATATTAAGCTACATGACTACATGTTACCTTATAATGGAAGAAACAAGTTGTTCCATATAAAAATCCCAAACACCCTTGTAATCTAGTTGATGTAACACAGATATAAAGAAGTCGAATAAAGTTAGGGTTAGTTAAGCTCGAGCTCAGCTCATTTTAATTTAATAGTGCTCGTGCTCTAACTCGGCTTGTATAAACCTTTTTTTAACTCAATTTCGACCAATCAATAGCTTTTTAACCTCAAACATAGCCGACTCGTTTATTTAGGGTATTTGACTTAATGGTAGCAAGTTTCTTGCAAAGTATCCATTCGAAAAGGTTGAGGGTTCAAGTCAGGTGTTAGACATATGATTTAGATGTAGAAGTAGATTCAGAGTATGTATGTTTGTTGTAAAAAGAAACATAAATATATATATATATATATATATATATATATATATATATATATATATATATATATATATATATATATATATATAATAATATTTATATAGAAAACAATTGTTTCGAATTGCGAGCCTAGTAAGTTAGATATGTGAACATTAGACTTGAAGTCGTTTATTACATGAGCGCCTGGCTCAAGCTCGTTAAAACATGACGCAATAGAGTTTTTAGAGAGCCAATCAGCCTGACTCGCTTACACCCCTAAATGTATATTGATGGTACAATTATGAGTAAAAACTTGATAGTATTAAGTATCATTGTAATCCGCATTTCTTGTGATTGACAAGAGCGTTGTATGATTCGCCTAAGGTATTAGAATTAAGAAATGGTTGTATTATATAGTTGGGTCATACATAAACTAACATAATAATTAAGTAGTATAAAGCATAAACTAGTAGGATATGCCGCGCGTTGCGGCGGCTTGTTTTTTAATGTCGATACGTAAATAAAAAATATTTCGTAAAAAAATCGTTGTAACATTAAAAATACGAAAGTGAACCTTAAAAAATCGTTTAAGTAAAATCTAAAACCGTGTAAAACCATCACATGTCCTGATTTAACATTTAAAAGCATATTTTGTTAAATATTATATATAATTCTATTTTCTCTTTGAAAGTTAAACTTGCAGAAAAGTTAATGCTAAAAGTATGTGATGCCTAGACAGCCAATTATCATTGTAAAAATAAATAGAAATAAACAGTCTAGTAGAAGGCTTGAACACAGGTAGAATTGAAAAAGAGAATCTTAGAAACCATTGGACCAATCTTAAACTATGGTATTAATTTGCAGCATATAATAGTCAACTTAAAAGAAAACGACAATATAAATATAAAAAAAACATATTGTAGCTACCGACCTAAGTTTTTAATATGTATATATAATATATAATATATAATATAATATGACCCAAAAAAAAAAAGAAAAGCAAAAAAAAAACCCAATGTATATATAATATATAATATATAAATCCAAAAAAAAAAAAAATCAAAAAAACCCCACCGACATAGGAGATTAATAAGAATAGTAATGTGTACCAAAATTGGTATAATCTCCCTAAAGAATAAGATGAACCATATGGTTTTAGTTTGGAGTAAGCCAATAATGAATATCCACATATATCAAATTGGGAATGACAGAATGCATTGCGGTAGTGAATTTTATCATTTATGAAATCAAATACCATGTTAAAAATGTGTGTGAAACATAAATGAATATGCCCGGCCTATAAAATAAAGTAATCTCAGTAAGAAGTTGAGCACGCAGGAATAATCAAGGAAACTTTATGGTTTTGCTTGCATAATTATGACACTAAAAAGAGTTACTTGTGTTGATCTGGTTACAGGTGGCCTTGACCATGAGACGGAGGTGGTTGAGAAGGATATGCTGCAGGCGGGTAGCCTTGATGTGGTGGAGGATAGACAACAGGAGGATAACCTTGATGAGGTGGAGGATATGCGGCAGGCGGGTACCCTGGTGGAGGGTACCCTTGATGTTGTGATGGATAGCCGGCGGGTGGGTACCCTTGAGCGTAGGGTGGTTGTCCGTATTGGGCATGTGGCGGCGTGTATGCCTGATCAACCCTTGACATTTCTTGAACAGGCGGGACATCCATTGGACGGATGCCAATTTTTCCATCACGTTTGTCCATTTCAACCTTGTGTTGTGTCTGCAAAAATATTAATCTTGAAACGATATTAAATTTGTATCATATTTGAAAATTCGATACACCTATTTAAAAGTTCAAACTTTTGGAAACCCAAGCAATAATAAACTACTCATTTGACTTAAACCAGATTGACGCGTTACTTAACCTGTTTATCTTGTCACCTTTACTATATATAATTATATATGAATCCAATATTAAAATAAATAATGAAATATCCAATAGGGAACAATAATATAGCATACCTGCATGCAACTGCAAACCCTGTAAAAGCAATGCAGGAGATTGATAACATTTAGTACACTCTTTTACTCTGATTTTTAACCAGATATATAAAATTAGACAACTTACGAACAAAAAACCAGATCAGCTAAACAATTCAGCAACTGAGATGCCTCATTGAGCTCATCACTTCCAAGAATGCACGCGATAATGGAGAATATACACGCAACTTGTTGGAGGCAAACCATGAAACCCTAAACAAAATCAAAGGTGATCAAAAGATTGGCTTGTTGAGAAACTAATGAAAAAGGTAAAAGAAATGAAATGTTTCACCAAGAGCTTACAATGATACAGTTATCACATTTCGTTGTTTGTATGTTAAACTCGTCTTGCAACAAAAAGCGAGTGGATGCTACAGAATTTCCAAAGCAGCAGAAGACCTAAGAATTACAGATTCAGAAAACCAAAGTAAAAACTAAGAGAAATAGTTATTAACATGAGTCTAAGTTTCGGCAATCCGTTTAATTTCCATTTATTTTATAAAGTGATTATATACCTCTGTGCAGAGGCAAAATACAGGGCATTTACGTTCTCCACACTTTCCACTACATGGCATATATCCACCACAGCATGTATACCTATATTAAGAAATGAATGTTCAATATAACTGATCTCCGTAATTGATTTTTGTTTATCTTGATGACCGTGAGTAATCATTACGAGAAAACTTACGAGACCTATCAGTTGCTATTAACTGACGAAATTAGATAAAACACAATTTGCACTAGGTAGATGGCATTTAAGATGTTTACCTTGACATGTCACCATAGAGAGCTCGCTTGCGAAGCTTGTACGATGCGCATGGTCCACTGTACAATTCCAATGATTAGGAGACTAGTTGGAAAAGAAACTAACAAACTGTAAGAACAGTCTAGACAATACATAGTCACCCTAAATACAAAAGGAAACGAAGTATTAACAAATAAATAAGATAAGCATTACAAGGGTAACTATGACATACATAAAATCTAAAGCCATAAGCTGTTGTAAATTTCAAACCAAAACACAAATTATATTATGGAATCAGAAAACTGAAAGATATTATACAGAGTGCAGGATGTTATATGTATTTAACATAACGAGATATTAAGATAGTATTATGTGGTCTAACTAGTAACTATTAGTTCGAATTCTGGTTAGCTTTTGGTTTGAATTTATCAGATTCATCTTCTATCTGGATCATGAATGAGACATTGAGAATCATATCTCCCTTCAACATAAACATAATAGATTAAACAAGATCGAATATCAATCAACATAACACGATTCATAGAAACGAAGGCGCTTACCAGAAAAATGCAAAGCAGCAATCTAGCACAACACAACACGTACACAAACACCAAAACACAAAATTAGAAACAATTCAACCAAATTAAGCAGAAAATTATTAAAAAAGGTAAACTGAAGACGAAATCGACGATCAAAACGAGTGAATTACAAGGAGTATCAGCGGCAATGGTGCTCATGAGATCTGTGTGCCATACATTCCGGTAGCTCTTACGATGCTTCATTTTCTCCACTTGATCCTTACCGGCAGTCATTGTCGATTCGCTACAGAAGCAATCGATCTACAAATTCAACGACGATGAATCTAACCGAAAAATTCCGATGAACAAAATGCGTAAATTATTGATTTCAGTTTTACGATTGACGTTGAATTGGAAACTTTTGATGAAGGAAATGAGAGAAAGAGAGAAGATAGTGAACATGAATGTATGAAATTTGAAAATTTACGAAAAGATGCCCGCTTGTTATGTTTATGTTTTGATTTAGCCCTTTTAGAATTACAAAGTTCAATATAAGCCCTTTTGAAAATCTAGCAAACAAATAAACACACAAAATCAAACCCTAAGCTCCCTTCAACACAATTCCTACTGTTCCGTTCGACACTTCGACCACCGCCGCCGTGCCACCACCAGGCTGCCGGAAAGTGTTGAGGTACTTTTTTCATGTTATTAGCTTTCAGATTTCAGTTTTCTGTTGTACAACAATTCACAATATTATGTCGCTAGTTTGTTTACTTGTATCATTGTCATAGGGCTTTTCATCTGTTTATTAGAAGTAAAAAAGATATTTTGTGAATTTTAATATCGAATTGTAGTTACCTGCTTCAGATATGGTGGAAGTTTTAGCCGTTTGAGCCTGTAGATAAAATTCAAGGTGTAGGCTTTCTGTTTATTGTTGCTTTATTTTCTGAATTGATGTGGTTCCTAATTTCTTATGATCTTATCATGATTTTTAGTGTGTTTGTGGTGTTTATGCTATGAATTAGAGTTCTTGTGGCTTTCTTAATAGTTTGTTTTATATGCTGTTTGATGAATATTTGCTGCTAGTTAAGATGACATGAAGTTGAGGCGATGATTATGCTCTTTAGATGAACACCAACTGTTTGATAAAATTACCCAGAGAGCAACACATGATTGTATCTTCTTTGTTGTATATTATGTTGAGTGTCAAGACTTGCTTCCAACACAAACATGCACAAGAATTCATGTTTAATGTTCATTTTGTAGTGGAATGTATAATGGAAGCTTGCTTGACATCGTTAGCTTGATAGAATTTGGAGTAGATTATATGTACGTCTGCTCGTACTTTTTAACACGTTAAGCATATATATTTGTAGGCGTATGCACTTTGTGGGTTCAAATTATAATTGTGAATTTAATGGTTCTTTTTACAGATGAAGAGAATGATAGCACTAGGGTTTGAAGGATCAGCCAACAAGATTGGTGTTGGGGTGGTGACACTAGATGGCACGATCTTATCAAACCCACGTCACACCTATATCACCCCTCCTGGTCAAGGATTTCTCCCTCGTGAAACTGCACATCACCATCTGCAACACGTTCTTCCTTTAATCAAAGAAGCCCTAGAAACTGCTCAAATTACGTTAAAAGATGTTAATTGTCTTTGTTACACCAAAGGTCCAGGAATGGGTGCACCATTACAAGTTTCTGCTGTTGTTGTACGGGTTCTTTCACAGTTATGGAAGATCCCCATTGTAGGGGTGAATCACTGTGTTGCTCATATTGAGATGGGGAGGGTTGTGACCGGGGCCGATGATCCAGTTGTTCTCTATGTTAGTGGGGGAAACACTCAGGTGACTGCATTTGTTTTGTTATCGTTGCTATTATAAATTATTGTCATTATTGTAGTTGGTAATAACGTTATAATTACTATTATTATTAGTTTATTACTACAAGTTATATACTTTTTAAACCATTGTAGGATTTTCAATGCAACCAGATTATTGTCTGCAAAACTGAAAAAAGAAAAAAAAATTAGTATTAGTAGGAATGAGTTATGATGACTACTTTTGGGATTGCAAAATAATTTTTTTGGCAATTTTGTAAGAGGATGGTTATTGTACAAAGAAAGGCATATACTCGTATAGAGATATTTTAAAAAGTTCATCACTTGTGTTATTACTGAATCAGGAAGAGCAGGAAAAGATAACAATATGATATTGATTCCTTTTTTATTTTCTATAATTAGGTAATTGCATACAGCGAGGGCAGATACAGAATATTTGGGGAGACAATTGATATAGCAATAGGTAATTGTTTGGACCGATTTGCAAGAGTTCTAATGTTGTCAAATGATCCAAGTCCAGGTTACAACATTGAGCAGGTATGAAATTTGTGCATCTAATACTCAGCACATATTTCTTGAACATAGTTTTAGAAATTTAGTGCAAGTTGGGTTGGAAGATTTATTTATCGAAGATAATTTCAATCTATTCAGCTTGCAAAAAAAGGAGAAAAGTTCATAGACCTCCCTTATGTTGTAAAAGGAATGGATGTGTCGTTTAGTGGAATATTGAGCTACATTGAAGCAGAGGCTGAACAAAAGCTTAAAAGCAATGAGTGTACCCCTGCAGATTTGTGCTACTCCTTGCAGGTAAACTAATAAAATATCTAAACCTTTTTAAATTTTAAGTATTACATGATGATCTTATATGGATACATTAGGTGATCAAGGTTCTATGTGCTCATGCAAAACAAGTTATGCCTTGTTAAAAATTCAATTCCCTGTCACTCTATAGCATTAACAGTCAAATCATGCAACTTTTTGTACACCGGGTTGGTTTCACCTAAAGTACATTTTCACATTCCTTAATCAATAATTGATCTGATTCCGAAAACTTTAATATTGTAATATTAATCTTGTTTTTTTTTTTTTTTTTTTTTTTGGTTTTAGGAAACCCTATTTGCTATGCTTGTTGAGATTACAGAACGAGCAATGGCTCATTGTGACAAGAAAGATGTTCTGATTGTTGGTGGGGTCGGGTGCAATGTGAGGTTGCAAGAGATGATGAAAGTCATGTGTGGCGAAAGGGGTGGGAAATTGTATGCAACTGATGATAGGTATTGCATTGATAACGGGGCAATGATTGCATATACGGGTCTTCTTGAATATGCCCATGGAAACACAACTCCATTTGAAGAGTCAACTTTCACTCAGAGGTTTAGAACTGATGAAGTGTGGGCGGTTTGGAGAGATAATAAGAAGACTCTATCCGACACCAATGACAAGATAACACATAACGCAAATGCTGAAGGAACGCTGGTGCATTAAACTGCTGTTTTTCTTCCTTGTGTGTGCTTAAATGTGAATGTAGGATCATTGTATGGATACATTATTGCCATCTCAAACTGGATATTGTACTACCTTGCTGATTATTTGTGAACATGGGATTAGAAGTGAATTTTATGCTTATTACTTAGTGAGAAGACATGACAGTTATTTTGTTAAACGCTTGTGAGAATAAAACATTCATAGAGTATGAACAATAGGACTATAGACGAGTGGAGTTTGATTGAAATGACCGAACATGAAATTGAGCTATAGTTATAAGCTCGGACTCGGCTCGAATTCTTATTAATCTTTTTGAGCCATTTATAAGATTCAAGTATTGTTGTATTTTATGGTCTTAGGCCTGTTTGGTTCACATAATTAAAATTGGAATTAGAAATTATTCATCTTAATTATGTTTGGTTGGTCACTAGATAGAATTGAAATTGAAATATGTTTTTCACATTCACTGGTATTCGCTTTTCTTTCACTTACTGATAGAATGTTCAACAATCCAATGGAATGTTTAATATATTTCAATTCCACTCAAAAATATATTAACCAAACGCCTTGTCAGTTTTAACAAGATTTTATTCCAATTCCAATTCTATTTTCAATTCTTTTACAATGCATTCTGCAAACCAAACAACTCCTTAGATTTATTTGAAATGGAAGAAATCTTGTTGCAAATTTTATTCACTTGAAACGAGTTTACCCTTTGATATATACATGTGTGTGTTGATGTTGGGTTCAAATGAGAAGCGAGTAAAATTTAAGAATCATTTTGAAAATATATCTGGAGTATATGCATTAGTGAATACACTTTATAAGATCCTAGAAGCACTATATTTACTTGTGAATACAAAAAATTTCTCGGATTACAAGACTACAAGAGTAGTGTGTGGCTGTGTGCATTGGTTAATACACTCGGTTGTACTAAGAATCAACATGTAGTGAATACACATAATATGCTCAGAATTTTATAGTGTATGGTTGTATGCATCAATAAATATGTTATAAAATCCTAGAAGTGTGGTCATTGTTGAATATAGTAAATTTTCATAATTAGTAGATAATGCACTCACCACAGACTATACCAAAATTCTGATAATGCATAAGTTACCCTATGCATATACTAAACTGTGTTTAGAGTTCATAAATACTGTATTCATCAATGCATGTACTAGACCATGCAAAGAACACATATGCAACGTATGCAACAATGCATACTCTAAAGCATATATGTAACCAGTGGTGGAGCTTGGAAATCTCCATAGGGGGGTGGGGGTGAAATTAATTTTTTTAGCGGAGGCGAACTCGTTATATATAAAAAAAAAATTATACTACCTAACCAAAAATTTATACTACCGGACCAAAAGCTTATACTACCGGACCAAAAATTAACACTACTGACGAAAAAAAGATGGCCCCCGCCCCTTTAATGCTCCGCCTATGTATGTAACACATAGTGTAATCATCAATGGATACATTATTACATTGTTAATGTTTTATTTATTTATATAAATCGCGCCATATCCTTAATGTTTTACTTATTTACAGTACTACTAAGACATCTTTCTGTCTTTTCAACAAACAAACTACACCCAATATTCATTTAGTTGCAAAAATATTACTATTGTGTGTTCTTTTATCTTGTAGATTAAACGGCAAAGATATGGTTCTCAATTAAAAGAATGGCTCCCGGATTTTAAGTGATTTTAACTGGGGCTTTGAGTTTTACATAATTCTTATTGGAACTCACCTGTGTATAAGTGCATCTATATAATACATGGAAATACAAAGGGTTTAAGTGCATATAATCCTCATTTGACCCGATGGTACCAAGGTAAGAGTTCATAGTTAGAAAAACAATTGAACGGAAATGATTTATATACATAATAGACCACTGAAGGGTATATAATACTACAGTTTTGTATATATGTGTTGTATGTTTTTCATCTTGTACTTTGTAGTATATATAAATCAGTTTAATGGTGAGAAATCACCCCCTTTTCAATATTGTTGATTCATTGAAAATTCTCAATCTGGGAATGGACTTGTTACATATTTGTGCTAGGATTGCCAACACCACAAGAACCATTACATTTGTATAAGTTTCATTTTTCTGTATGTGTGAATGTAAATCGGTTTTTGTAGAACAGAAGCACTCATCAAGCCATGCCAACACAACAAAACAAGCCTCGGTCATTGATAGTAGCAAGTTCATACAAAGCGTTTTTTGAACAGTTGATGTCGTTTTGCTGGATCCTTAGGCTTGCTCTTAACAACACCTCCTTTTTGTCCAGTCCTGTTAAAAGAAGTTGAAAAATATGTCAACAAGATTAGCCCACTTGACTAGTGTTCTAAAAGGCATTTGTTAGTGGTCTTATTATACCCATTAGTCAAATATCTAAAATGTCATTAATATATATAGAATAAAAACAATTTATAAGCCATAACCATTACTAGAGGTTTCATGAAAGGGTTAATTTGGGTTATGGTTTATCCTTGACAAATCATATGGGTAAAGTCAAAACGAGTCAGAAGAATAGGCAAATGGCCGGCAGATTAGAAAGTTTCCAAATTGGTATTTTCAACACTTAAAACCTTCATGATTGTTTCAGGTTAAGAAGGGAGTGCGTTATGATAACAACTTCGGTTTTTGAACATGTTTTAGCACATAAACTATTCCATCAATCCCAAAATATGTCCACCTTCGTGTATTAGTTTGTCCCAAAATTATTGTCCAGTTTCATAACAGAGTTATAAATTCCAATGTTCCAGGCCAACGCTCAATTACCCTTATCTTAAAAGCTTGTAAGTTTTCAAAGTCAATCAGCATCTTAAATGTATTAAGGGTAAACTTGGCATACTACAACTAAAAGGCAAAAGCTGCATTATATGTATTCATGTTTGCTAACATGGACAATAAAATAAATATCGCTTCTCACTGGTGTTTGATGTCTCCATATGCAAAGACAACATAGCACAAGTTAAGGAAGAACTTACGTTGGATCAAAATAAAAACAAGAGCTTATATAACAACGTTGGAGTTGAAGATTCTAGGCATTTATGGTTAAACTAGTTTGTTGGTAGTTACACCAAGTAACCGAAAATGATGCCACCAAAAAAACTAAAACATAAAAGTTCAAAAATTATGTTTTCAGTGAACCATCTAAAAAGGATGTGGGAGTAACCCGAACTGACCCATACAAAACATGTAAAAAGGATGTGGGAGTAACCCGAACTGACCCATACAAAACAATCAAACTTGTTTTGGCCAGTTACCCTAACCGGTGCAGTTTGCACCTCAAACCAATATCTTTTGATGTGATCCCTAGGGATACCAAAAAAAAAGTTTTCATTTATTGTCAGATGACCCGAAATGGACATTATTGTTCTATTCCAGAATTTAATGTTACTGCTTTTCTAAATGGCACCATATTGTTCCATTTATATACAATTTAGCATCATAAAGACCATGTCAAGGTAGAGAAAAGTTAATCGGTGGAAACAAGTTCAGAGAAATAGATTAATGCATTAATTCCTACTTGAAGACATACCTGAATTCATGATAGACCATCCCTTTAGCTCCAGACATGGCACTCATGGACCCCACAAGGCGACGTGCACGGGCTTTTTGAAGTGCTATGTCATCTGTATCATCTTCCAGTATCTCCAAACCTACTGCATCATCTCCGGCACTTAACACCTATCATAGAAGCAATCAGTAAATGCCCGTTTTGGCTCATACGCACCCATTATCATAAGAGAAAAAGATGCAAAACCTTTCCAAGAAGAGAGAGTTGATCTTCTAGACGATGGTAACTCAACTCTGGACCTGCATCTGGTGGAGGCAGGCTTGTAATCACCTGTTAATCAGAAAAAGATCAACTCCTTTTTCTATTGTCATTTATTGTGGCACAGTTGGTATGGCTAATCACTGGATGGTACTAAGGGAAGAAGTAATAGAAGATAGGAAATGCTAGTTACATTTTGAAAAATAACAATGAGACCAGAAGGAGCAAAACAAAAGCGTATTACCTTGAAACTATAACCTTGATCAATTAGAAATTGCTGCCTCTTAGTTGAGTAATACATTTCCTGCATTATAAAAAACAAACTCAAGCCTACAGCTTTACCAATCACAATCACAAAAAACTAGGTTTTGAGGTTTTCAAATTCATTAATAACAGGGTTAATAACCAAAAACTGATATGTTGGTGTTTACTAGTAGACACTTAATAATATTACCTGTGTGTCTGTGGATACTAGGGAGTAGAAAAAGGCATTGTATTCCTCTTTTCCTCCGGCCATTCTATCCTGGAGACGACCCTATACTCAAAACCAACATTAGAAGGTCAGTGATTATTTAATCACAAAAAATAAAGAAAGACGTAAACTTTTGTGATGTTGCCCAGACAAACTTAATAGGAACCATAATTAACTTAAGGAAAAAACAAAAGCACCTTCGCCCTGAGAATACGTCCAAGTCGTTGGGCTTCTTGACGCCTCGAACCAGCATGTGATGAAATTTGAATAATCACATTTGCTTCAGGAATATCAATTGAGTTATCACCAACCTATATAGCGATTTCAACTTCAATTGATGCAAGCATACAATAACTCCAAAATATTCGTTTCTTCGCCAAAAAGAATACCAAAATGGCATTTTAGGGATCATACCTTTGAGAGGAAAACAGTGTTGACTTCCTTGCTAGTCTTGAAAGCCTCTAGTATCTTTGTTCTTTCAATATGGCTGCACAAGAAATATACACCTCTCACTTGAACACATGCAAGACAAATAAATAATTACTCTTTTTTGGAAATTAAAGACAATGTGGACCTTGTGGCACCATAAATCATTGGTTTGCGAAGTTTCATTGCATATTCAGTGAGTGCAAAAAGATTGTCAGCAAAAACGATTATCTTATCGCCACGTTGTTGCTCATGAAATCGAATAAGAAATTCACAAGCTCTAAACTTGTTAGGATTCATCACATACAATGCCTGCAATTTAAAGCAAAACATATATAATTATTAGATATAGGTTTAACAAGAGAAATACACACATTATTAAGAACGCAGCCGCCTTCTATAACATAATACCTGTTTCTTCTTAGAATTTTCCTTCTTTAGATATTCAGCGAAAAACTCTTTGGTCATTGGACACCACACTTCAGCACATTGCACATTTGCAATAAATCCACCCTTGACCAAATCTAACCAATTTGCTTCATACAGCTTGGGACCAATAAGAAAATTCAAATCGGTAATTCTTTCATCCTCTCTAACAAGGGTAGCTGAAATTTAATAATTTCCACTTCAGACAAAAAAAAATAATAGAATCTCATTTATACAACTTAGTATACTATTAAAAATCATACCAGTAAGCCCAAGCTTGCAATGAGATTTAGTGATGCTAATGACTTTACGAAACATGTGTGCAGGAACCACGTGCACCTGAACAACCACCACAACAAAATTAAAGATCCCATTTCACACAGCTAAAGTGAAAAAAGAAACACATGAAATTATGCCTCATCCATGAGAAGCAAACCCCATTCTCTGTTTCTTATTTCCTCAATGATTTTTTCGGATTCTTCTGACCGTTTCCCACCAAAAGCAACCATGTTATAGGTAGTCACGACAACTCCAGCATTTCCACGGAATCTTTCTTTGCTATCAGATGTAAACCGACAAATGTTTTCATCCCGAATGTTTGACCATAATTTGAACTGAAAAGCCCATTGGTCAACTGAAACAGCATTTGTTGCTAAACAGAGACAGCTTTTCTTTATTCTACAGGCTGCGGAAACACCCACTAATGACTTTCCAGCACCACAGGGTAAGACGATGATGCCAGACCTTGCTCTACCTGCAAATGGGTCAAAGGGATCAAACAGGTCAAACAGGTTCAGAGGGTTTAGAGAATTAGAGTATTATTGTTGTAATACCATTTCCAAACATCTTGCTAAGACTTTTTTCTTGATAAGGCCGAGGTTGTGCTTGAGGTTTTAATTCCATCTCAAGGTCTGGATTGATCTGCGATATGAAAATGAGCAATTATCAAAATGTAGAAAAAAAGATTAACATATATTATCTCAACAAAAAGCCATTTCAGCTCAAATGAAAACTCACAGTATCATTGCGGAAATCATATTCTTCCAACATGGGATAGTTTAGAGCATTTGGCAGGCATCTCTGCTTTACATTTTCCACCTGCCAAGTAAATTTGTCAAATCAATATTATCTGAATGAAATTTACAGACAAAATTTTGCTCCAATTTTAACCAATTTCACATATTAAACAGATGTCCTTCAAAGATGGGTCAAAGTACCAAAGCCAAAGAAAAGAAGTATACCTGAGCAGGATCAATTTCAAATGAATGAGCTTCTTTTTCTTCAGCTGCAGCTGCCAGCTGTGCTTCATTTAGCAACTCATCATGTGTGCCTTCAATTTCACCAACTGATCTGCTAACTGTGAAACCATCTCCTCCCTGAATGAGAAAAGTAGGATCAAGATCAATGCCATAAAACACTAAACAAGATAAATGAAAGGAGGGGCTTTTAAACGAAGAGTGTAATCAAAACATTTGGAAATTAATTCCCACCAAATATATCAAACTTGAAGTCAACTAATATCTTCAACACGATCAATCATTAGCAAAAAACAAAAAAAATTAAAATAAATGTTGAGAAAAAAATTCAAAGCAAAGACAGACCTCACTAAAAATCCTCGCTCGTGATATCACTTCATCACTTAACAATCTCTTCAATACCTGCAATGAAGCATCAAATAAGAGATTATTAATCAGATATCAACATCTGCTATGAAGATATAAGTAAAGAAAAATATGGGCTATCTTGCCTCGGGGAAAGGAGATTCAACTAGATATCGATTCTTCTTAAGTACAAGCTTTACTTTTCCATAATTTGCTGTAGAAGCGTGAATAAAGTCGATCATCTCTTTCGGAAGCTTGGTTTTTGAAAGCTTGTTCAAAACAGCAATGATTGTTTCAGTTTCTAGACCCACAGATACAGCAGCATAAAGTGAGTGAGGAGTAAGGTTGTATTCATGCATTGATTCAGGCCTGCAAGTACAAACCCCAGCCCAAAAGGTCTCAAATTTTATGTCGAATGTCCACAAGAGTACAAGACAATATTTACTATTCCTCTAATTGTAAGATGTGAACATATATTACCTGCAGACGGGTTCTGCAATAGCAATAAGAAAGTCATATGCTTGTTTATACAGTGGCGAGAAGGTCTCAAGAAAGATCCGGCCATCTGCACAAGCCCATAATGGGCGATTGGCATGATCTGGTTTAAGTTCCAGTTTGGTAAAATCTCTCTTCTTCCCATCTCCATCACCTTGATAATCAATTTCATTTCAATCAACTCAAAACTAAGAAAGAAATATACACACAGCACATATTATTTACTAATTAGTTAACAAAAAAATACCATCGCGATCGTCATCATTAAAGTCTTCAACATAATATGCATCTTCATCATCAAAGGCTGCAGCTCTATTGTCCTCCTGCATCACATGCACCACATTCAGCTAAACCCTAATCTCTGAATCATTATGAAATATAAGCTTTTCCAAGATTTACTTTGATACTCATATATAAAGTATCAGCTAAACATATTATATACTTAAGATTACTCAAAAACATTCATTCTCCCTCTGTTGAAATGAAGTTCTAAATCAAGTCATTTCAAAGTTGCATAAACTGGTAAACTATGTTACCTCCAAGAGAACCTATTAACCTCAGCAATCCCTTCTAATACTTATTAACATGATAAGTTCAATTAAAACCTCCTCAGACATAACAAAACAGCAATAAACTTCTCAAGTACCAGACTAAGGTACAGTAATTGAATTGATGATGATATACACAATATCTTTATCAACAGCAATCAAAAATTGCATGCGCTAGTAGAAGCATACACTAAATTGATTCATACTGAATGCACAGGTTCAATTAACAGCTCATCGGCAACAATGAAACAATAACCTAATCTCATATACTGCAATGAAAAAGCTACAAGGGTTTCTTGTGAATAACCTTGGATGACGATTTGCTCCTCTTGCTAGGTCTCCCACTGTTCTCACCTGTGAACGATCAAATAAAGAGTTACAACTGAAATGATTAATCATCTCATTTCACATACAATCTTTTTGCGTTATTGATCAGAAAAGTCGTGCGTTGATCGGGAAATTAGGGGTTTTTTTAGCTAATTCAGAATATACCGTATCCCATGATCTGATCTGATATTTGTGGATTGAATCCAACAATACGTGTGTATGAATCGGAAGAAGATGAAGATGTTCTTGTGTTGTGTATGAGTGAGCTAATGGTAACGCAGATGAACTATTTACAGGGGTGCGTTATGTTTGTCAAGAAGGGAGTCGGTGTGTGTCTTGGTGCTTGAGAACGCTGGATCCGGATCCGGATCCGAATACGGTACGGGTCGATGGGTGATGATGCTTCAAATTCAACCATTTCATACAATACAAAAAACACACAAATACATAAATAAAAACCTACTATAAATGCTCTTACACAATACAAAGTAGTACCACTGTCGTAGTGTAGTAAGATTTACTACTTATGGTTTATTATTTGTGACAGAATATAAAGTAATTAAAAAAAAGAATAAGAAAATAAAGAAAAGTTAAAAATAGCAAAACAAAAATTGAAAATGAGCAAGAAAAAGAATCAAAGAATTAAAAAATCATAGAAAATTTAAATTTTAATAATCTAAATTATTAACTTACCCAATATAAATCTCAGCTAAAAATTTATTCAATATTGATCCCAACTTTCAATTTTGTTATCAATGACAGTCTTAGTTTAACTGTTCATTAACTCTGTTTAGTGTTTGATGACGTTGTACGTAACGTTGTTCGTGACGGGCATGTGACAAGATGTATTACATAATTAAAATAAAAAGAGCTATTGGATTTTGATAATCCTAACTTTCATCTATTGGCCGGGATTAATCCCAACTCATAAAATATTTATAAACACTTTCAACTTTAACCTTATTTTTCTTTAACGATCCTTTACTAACTGAGAGTTAACCCACGTTATTATTTTTTTTTTTGTGAAATGAGGCTAACTTTAAGCCATTTAATAAAAATATTTACAAACACTCCCACATTTTATACAATACAGGGAACACACAAGTACATAAGAAACCCACTATAAATGCTCCTACACAATATAAAGTAGTGCCACTGTTATAGTGTAGTAAGATTTACTGCTTATGGTTTATTATTTGTGATGGAATATAAGGCAATTAAAAAAAGAATGGGTTAAAATAAAAATAGAAAAAATCAAGAAAAAGAAAATAAAGAAAAGTTAAAAAGGAACAAAACAAAAATATAAAATGAGCAAGAAAAAAAACAATCAAAGAATTAAAAAATCATAGAAAATTGAATTTTAGTAATCCAAATTATTAACTTGCCCAATACAAGTCTCAACTAAAAATTTGATCAATATTAATCTCAACTTTCAATTTTGTTATCAATGACAGTCTTAGTCTAACTATTCATTAACTCCGTTTAGTGTTTGATGACGTGATACGTAACGTTGTTCGTGACGGGCATGTGACACGATGTATTACATAATTAAAATAAAAGGGCTATTGATTTTCTATAATCCTAACTTTGATCTATTGGTTGGGATTAATCCCAACCCATAAAATATTTACAAACACTCCCAATTTTAATCTTGTTTTTCTTTAACGATCCTTTACTAATTGAGAGTTAAGCCACGTTAGTTTATTTTTATGAAATGAGGTCAACTTTGAGCTATTTAGTAAGAGTGTTTACAAACATTCCCATATTAGTTTTTTGATGAAACTAACGGGTTAAGTCTCAGTTAGTAAGAGATCGTTGGAAGAAAATAAGCTTAAAGTTGAGAGTGTCTGCAAACATTTCATGAGTTGGGAATAATCCCGGCCAATAAATGAAAGTTGGATTATTAAAATCCAATAACAAAAATATAAATATATCACTTAATTTTGTATCTCTTTATCTCCAAGTTACTCAACGGGTAACAAAAGGGTAAGTTAAATAACTTCAAAATAATCTTTTATAAAAAATAATTGAGTAATATATTATATTTTTTAGTTAATTACACGATTGGTCCCTGTGGTATGTTCATATTGCAATATTGGTCCCAACTTTTAAAAAATTACATCATTAGTCCCAACTGTTGGCCTAATCGTAACACGATTAGAACCTGACACTACCTTCTGTAAAGTTTATCAGTTAAGTGATGATGAAAAGTCTAACATACCCCTTAACTAAAAAATAAAATATATAAAAGACATAATATACGTGGGACCCGCTTTTTGTTAATATACATACACACACTAATATATGTATATGTATATAAATCACATAATAGCATCATCTTCCGACCAACACCACCATTTCATCTCCTCCACCACCATCCTACTGGTGACCATCACCATCGTGTCATCTCCAACACCTTCCGACCACCACCATCGTGTAGTCTCCACCACTACCATCCGACCACCACCTCCGTGCGATGTGATGCATTGGTGGTGTTGTGCCGAAATAAATCGAAGGGAAGGGGATGGGGGTGCGTTGGGACCAATGATTTTTTAATATATTTAAATTTAATATTATAATATTAAAGGATATATTGTCATTTTACACTCACTTAACATAACAACTTAATAGA
Organism: Flaveria sonorensis; assembly: GCA_025506505.1. Classification (NCBI taxonomy): domain Eukaryota; kingdom Viridiplantae; phylum Streptophyta; class Magnoliopsida; order Asterales; family Asteraceae; genus Flaveria; species Flaveria sonorensis. The sequence goes on along the minus strand of JACCIY010001267.1, from coordinate 13,923 downwards.
AGTTAGTGTCAATGACCAATGATGTTACGATAAGATAAACAATTGGGACCAATGATTAATTTCTTAAAAGTTAGGATCAATATTTAATATGGACATACCACGGGAACCAATCATGTAATTTATTTATATTTTTTATTGTAACTATGTTATACATCACGTCACGAGTTACGTCACGTGATACGCTATAAAAACTAACAGAGTTAAGGAACATTTAAAGTTTAAACTGAGATCGTTGTTGTTAACCAAATCAAAACTGGGATTAATAACGGTCAAGTTGGTAGTTAGGATTAATATTTTTCTATAGTTAAAAGTTTGGATTAATAAAATTCAAGTTTCAAAAAACTAATATAGAAAACATTCAGAAAAAAATATAACATATAATATAAATTATAAAAGTAATAGGTAAACCTCAAGCAAAAGCCAAAATAATATTAAACCGGAAAGGGGGCACGATGTCACGACCCGCCAAAATGCAGATCGCAACCCCTTACTTTTAAGCGATTAGGGGACCTTTGAAGCATACAAGGTGCCCGGAAGACTCCGGAACAGCCCACACAATTCTGCAGCAACATGGCAGCATTGGAAGGCTCTAGAATATCCGGCAAAAGACTAGAAAAGTGGATCAAAGGGATGTCATGAAGAACTAACAAGTGCAGCCCTAAAGGACCCGGAAACTCTAGAAAACACTATCATGTTCAAGCCATGGAAAGATTATGAAAGGAGCTAGATAGTTCTGTGGAAATATCTAGTGCTAGATATCTAGTACACATATAAAATATTGTATACATGCATCTAGATATAGAACAATCTAGAATCCATGTAATTAGTATAAATAGGTTGGTGGTGCCTCATTTGCACACACCTAAGTTCCTTGTAACTCAAAACCTTGTACTAGTATACAAGCTTAATACTTGTGTTGTAATCACAATCACGAGCATTCCACTTGTGCACTACCAATCTAACGTTACCTTACAAAGAGTTCCGCTACATAAACCACCCATTTGAGATCAAGAAGGCTGACTTAGAACGGATCTAAGTGCCGCACGGGAGCTGAACAAATAAGTCCGTGACAACGAGGTATAAACCCAGATCTCTTGTGTAAGCCAACAAGTTCGACTAAATACAAATAAGGGTTATTGGATTTTAATAATTCTAACTTTTATTTATTGATCGGGATTAATTCTTACAGACACTTCTAATGTTGATTAGTTTTCTACAAAAATCCTTTACTAACTGATAGTTAACATATGTTAGTTTTTTTTTTTTTTTTTTTTTTGATGAAATGTAACCAATTTTGATCTTATTATCAACTCTGTCGTATTCCAGCCTCTATTAGGTTCTTTTTTCGATGTGTAGCCGCCATCACCACCTAAAATTTACCTCCAATGAGTCAAGTGGTATAATCAGGAGGTGGAGATTGACGGGTTTCATGTGCAGAAGTTTCAGAGTGATGGACTTGATGGTAGGTTATAACTTTCTGCTTAGTGTTTTGATCACATAAACAGTCAACGTAATCAAAAAACTAACGGTGTCAACTCTTAGTTAGTAATGGATCGTTGGTGTAAAATAAGCTCAAAGTTATAAGTATTTGTAAATATTTTTTGATTTTAGATTAATCTCGGCTAATAAATAAAAATTAAAATTGTTAAAATCTAATAGTACTAAAAATAAAGATGAAATTGTCGCATTGTAGCATATTATCGGAGTGGGTTGTACTATTCACTCCTCTCTCTCAGCCAAATATGCAAATTACCACTAATATGATTATGATTTTGACGTTCATTAAATTGTAACATTGTATAGCAACTACTACCATACAGTCGTCCCAACATATCTTAATCAATTTGCACCACAAAATACCAATATCTTCTAAAGAATGTGTTCTGGTATGTGTTTATATCATAATACTGATTTGTAGAGGTGATGGTGTTCATTGGTTTTTGAAGGTGTCAATGACCAAAGAGTGTGGGCCTGTGGGGTGGGGTGGAGAGTCGTTAGCGGCGGTCGTGAGGTTAAGTGGTTACATGATAGATAAGCGAAGGATGAATTGCTTAATTTTTAATAATAATAACTTTGAAAAGTAATTCTTGAACATTATTGTAACAATCATAGATGACATTTACGTGATTATCACAAATTTTCGTCAAGAATTAAAAATTAGCGATTAAAGGCCGTAATTGATGGTTAAATCCATAACAAATTTTAACCGGCTTTTCAAAAACATACATAATCTTTAATGAAAAGATACATATCTTCATTTAAGCATCTATACAAATAAATACTACTATCAATTTTAATCTAGAAGATAAAAATTTTATGTAAAAAATCTTTAAGTGTTCTTCATCATATTTGTGTCTTTATTGGTTTTTTTCTTTTAATAAACAGTCTTCAATGTCCATAACCCGCCCTTTTTTTATTCTTTCATGGTAATTTATTTGTTAATAAGTACGATTAAAACTATAGCCAAATTGAATTATAAAAACATAAATTTCGTCACATAAATTTTTGTGTTCAAATTTTGGTCTATTTTTGTTTTGACTTCTCTTTTACATGATGCAATACCTGACGAAACTAACCAAGTGGGAAGTTATACAAGAGCGTGAAATTTCTTTATGTTTGTTACATATTTTTTTGTTACATGCTTTTTATAATATATTTTTCAACATGCCTTCATGGGCAAGTAATACGAAATGGTGAAATTTTTTATCATGTTATATTCCTTAGATAATATATTTTCACCCATGCCTTCATGGACAATTAATACAAAACGGTGAAATGTCCTATCACAGCACCCGTTTAATAGATAACTAGAGATATAATCCTAGCTAATGACGGGGTAATTTATTGTATTTTCGAAAAAGAAAGACAAAAAGACTTGATATGAAAAACCCTACCCTAAGGCTCCAACTCGGGTGGCATGAGTTTGACAACGCCTCTCTCTATTGCTGAGCCAACAAACCCTTTTGTGTTAAGCACCTGTAATCAAATACTCTATAAAAACGTTAGCTCTCGAAAGACAAAAGGAACAAAAATTGTTCCAATCGTGGCTTGCACGTGACATACCAACCAATCAAAATAAAATACTGTTCATCATAGTTTGAAATTCATATGTATATAATTGATCTGATGCAAAGAACCATACAAAGTAACAATATAAATAAGTTGTAACGGAGATGGAGATAGATTAATATGCGGCTTGTTAACCATCTTGTGTATCATTATTAAAGTACTAGGTACACGTAATTATATGATTCTTATAGTTTTTTTATGAAGTTATTTAGTATTAAAGGCGCGTCTTAGAACGCACATAATGGGTTCAAAAATAGACATCGTGTAACAACCATTTATATCATTGGAGCAAAGGGCATTTGATTGTTGATTTTATTTACTCCCCTATGTTTTCTAACTCAAATAGATTTTTCAGAGTTCACTTTTTGCTTCTAAAAAACATACTACTAATGCAGTGATTTTATCATATTAAATCTGAGTATATTATTGGTACAAAATTTATATAAAAATAATATTAAAAAAAAGCTGATTATAATGTGAATAAAACAACAATAAACGTGTTCACATGTTGCGAGTAAATAACACAATCATAGCATAAAACTCTAACTTGATATGTATAAATACTCTCATCATAAAAAACGTATCATGTTATGATAACTTTCTACATCTAACTTTTTAAAATAATTTTATATATTTTCTTGTCCCCACGTATACAGGTGTACATATTAATAAATCAAATCTACTTTTTAAATGTAAAATTTCAATATTAATAGCTTTACGTCCAATCCATTTATGATTCATACAAACCGATACAATATCTCGTGAAAACTTGGTTTGTTGTCGTCCATGAAATAATAATAATAATATAAAAACTAAAATAAAACGTATATATTACATAAGAGAGACGTCAGATATTATTGTCCAAACGTGAAAGAGTTTGGGCTCTGGGAAACCGATGATAATATTATTAATATTATTATTATTATTATTATTATGGTTGTTGAATCAAAGCCCACCATCATCATCATCATAATCATCATCATCATCATGGCTTTCAGTCCACCATATGTCGCCTTTATTTCCCTAAAGTCGTCTTCACTGCTGGCCTGCAACTAACACTTCCTTCACCGATTTTACATTCAAGATTTTCATCATACCTGATTACCTTAACTTAAAGTTACCGATTAGACGATTGATCGACGAGTCTTACTCTTAAAGGTAACACCTTTCCTTTCTTTATTGAGGTTTTAGGGCCTCTTGTTCGGGATTTTGGGGCTTTTGTTCTGATTTGCATTGACTTGTGCCGGATCAGAGGATTGATCTGTGTGGGTTTGAAGTTCGTACTGTTGGTGGGTTTGATTGGAGTTGTGGTGAGTTGTTTGTTGTGTGAGTGATTGGCTATTGCAAGACTGCAATTCAATTAGGGCTGGTTTTGTTGGTTGTTGAGAGGAGTTGGTGCCCTAGATGTTGACTGCGGTTGAATTGGGGAAAAGGGTGGAAGTGATTAGCTATTGCAGGACTGCTATTCAGTTAGGTCTTTTGGAGATCATGTTTTTGTGCTGAGTGTGACCTAATTAGTTATGGAGAAATGTTTGTACTGCTTGTGGTTAGTGATGGTTTCAGAGAACTATCTACTTATGTATCATTATCAGTATGAACTAGATTGTAGTGTGGAATACGAATAGGTATCAATATAGTTATCATTCCTAATACCTTTGTTTGGTTAAATGATTGTATGGATATCAAATTGACTAGGTGGTTGCTTCGTCTTCTTCACGCACATACGACAAAAATTAAAACTAGATACAGTATGAACTTTGGGGAAAGATGATATAATACCCATCCGGCCATTTACCTTCTTCATGCAATAACTATTTTTGATGGGTGTTATTATGCTCAAAAGGACACAACTTTTATGTGAATCATCGTTAGAGGCATTAAAAATAGAAAACAGAACATACATAAATCTTCAACACGAAAACTATTAGTATTGTAAAGAAACCATACCATTGATCATTTTCTATATCATCTTTTTACAGGAAGCAGACTGACATCGTCAGCGAGATGAAGCAGATCGTGGTGAAGAAGTGACATCTGTATGTTCATTTAGTTGTTTGTTGATAAATGAAGTGAAATTTCTATGGTGTTTTTAGTTATCAACCTATATTGTTTGCCCTTTTCATGCAGATAATTTGTTTACTTCTAATACAAGTGACCCATCAACAATGGATTGCAACTGTATTGAGCCACAATGGCCAGCTGATGACCTCCTGATGAAGTATCAGTACATATCAGATTTCTTTATTGCTCTTGCTTATTTCTCTATCCCACTAGAGTTAATATACTTTGTGAAAAAATCAGCAGTTTTTCCCTATAGATGGGTACTTGTTCAGTTTGGTGCTTTTATTGTTCTCTGTGGAGCTACACATCTTATTAACTTATGGACCTTTAATGTGCATACAAGAACAGTAGCTATTGTTATGACAACCGCCAAAGTATTGACTGCTGCAGTTTCATGTGCAACTGCACTTATGTTAGTCCACATTATTCCTGATTTACTTAGTGTAAAAACTAGGGAATTATTCTTGAAAAATAAAGCTGCTGAGCTGGATCGTGAAATGGGTATCATTCGAACCCAAGAGGAAACAGGCAGACATGTTAGAATGCTGACTCATGAAATCAGAAGCACTCTTAACAGACATACTATTTTAAAAACCACACTTGTTGAATTGGGAAGAACATTAGGGTTAGAAGAATGTGCTCTTTGGATGCCAACACGAAGTGGTTTAGAGCTTCAACTTTCATACACTCTTCACCATCAAAACCCTGTAGGGTTTACGGTTCCAATTCAATCTCCTGCAATCAACCAAGTTTTTGGTACGAATCGTGCGGTTAAGATCTCTCCAAATAGTCCTGTTGCTAGATTACGCCCAGCTTCTGGTAAATATATGCTTGGGGAGGTTGTTGCCGTGAGAGTCCCACTTCTACATCTTAATAATTTTCAAATCTACGACTGGCCAGAACTTACAACAAAACGTTATGCGTTAATGGTTTTGATGCTTCCTTCTGATAGTGCAAGGCAATGGCATGTTCATGAGTTGGAGCTTGTTGAAGTTGTTGCTGATCAGGTTTGCACATTTATAGCTCTTCTTGATTTAATTCAATCTGATATCATTTCCAATTTGGTATTTAGGTTTGTTTTAGGGCTAACTGCACAAATAGAAACGAACTAAGCACCTTGATACAAACCCGAACCCAAGGTTGGGTCAAACTGGGTTGGGTCAATCGATTAATGGAGGGAAACCAGGTGGAGGGAAAACATTCGAATGCTCAAGAGGTGGGGGGTAATCCACAATTTCAGGGAGTGGGGAGGCAGATTCATAACTGTTCCCACTGCCTTTTGTTTAAGCATGTAGTTTCCTGCATTTAGTATTATGGATGTTTTGTTTATCTAAATTAGGTTCTCACACCTTGTAATCGGAGACCAGCCCCTCTCGAATCGGGCCGACCATCTTCTTCATCTTTGTTTTATCTAATCGAAGTTTTGGTATTTATCACACCTTCTTTTCCCAGATCTAACAACCAATTTTATATTAGGTGCAAAATGGAGACCAACTCACAATCTATTTTTCCAATTTAGCAACCAACATCATTTATAACTCGTTTTGCCTGTTAATTACTGATCTTGCACTAGTTAGTGCCATGGCAACGACTACATATGATTCGCATGCGAAAAAAAGAATTAACGAGGAATTATTGAGAAGTATGAAAAATGATATTTTTTTTAAATTTATGTTTAAAATATTTATTAAGTATCACACTCGGTGCCATGTAAAACACATATGTACTAAATTGACAAATAAGATATCACATCAACATTTTTTTTAAAGTTAAGAAAAATGACTTGAGAGGTCATCCATTGCTAGAGTTGGTTAATGTAACTTGGTTGGTAAAATCGGTAATGAAAGGTAAGTTGCTTGTTTTATTTTGCCAATAATTTGAAGTTGGTAGCCCCGATTGAGAAATAATGTACAGTCTGTTTGTGATTCGTGTCCATTGCCGTTTATTTTATGCTAAAATACATAGAAAAGGTAACAACCTTGGGTTTGGTTATGTTTAAGATAAAACACTCTTTATTTGCCTTCATAGACCTCGAACGTTTTAAAGTAACTTTCCAAGTTAAATGGTTTTTAGATGTCACATCAGCGCAAGTTAACCACATGTCAATTGTCACGTCATCATTTTTTGTTCCATCTTCTTCTTTAGGTGGCTGTGGCTCTTTCACATGCTGCAATTCTTGAAGAATCCATGCGGGGCCGGGATTTGCTCATGGAGCAAAATGTGGCACTTGATCATGCAAGACGAGAAGCCGAGACAGCTGTGCGTGCACGTAATGATTTTCTTGCAGTTATGAACCATGAAATGAGAACTCCAATGCATGCAATTATCGCACTTTCATCACTACTACAAGAAACCGACTTGACACCTGAGCAACGGCTCATGGTTGAGACCATTCTCAAAAGCAGTAATCTGCTCGCCACCCTAATAAATGATGTGTTAGATCTTTCCAGGCTGGAAGATGGTAGCCTTGAACTTGATTGTGCATCTTTTAATCTCCATTCTCTCTTAAAGGAGGTATCCTCTTATTTCATCTTGATTATATATATTTTTATCATTTGGTTATCGGGACTTGAAATCCCAATAACCAGTTCTTTTAATATTTGGATTGGTAGATTTTGCTTCTGATTATATTATTATTTGGTAGTCATATAATTAGTCTCTTAACTGTCTGCAACAAAATTGAATATCAAAGGGTAAACTAAAGTTACCCTATTTACCCATTCTTTTATGGGCAGTTTTGGTAAATCCCATATGGACTTTCTCACTGGATTCATATTAAAGTCACTCAACTTTATTTTTGCGTGATTAAATTCTTGGACTTTTAAAACATTACGAAAACGTCCTTTGAATAAAGTTTAGGGACTTAATCATACAAAAAATAAGACGTTTTCATATAACATTTTATGTTAAAAGATTTAATCATGCAGAAAAGGAGGATTTTTTTGTTTAAACAATAATCTAGGGATTTTTTCAATAAGTTATGAAGTTAAGGGGTTTAAACATGCAGAAAAAGTCCATGGACTTATCTGCAGATTTAGCAAAACTCCATAGGGTTTTTCATAGTTACCCTTATTTTAACAATTAAACTTGATGATAGACTTTTACTCTCATCTCACGAGTCATCTCTTCTTTTTTCACAAGATTGTTCTTTCTGGTCATGTTTGCATTAATCTATCTAAGCAATCAGAATTTGGCAAAGACTCAAACAACTGATTGATAGTTTAATCATATCAGATTTTGACATCTAAACACCGGTTTTGATCCTTCAATAACTTATAATCACTTTTGCTGACGTATTTTGTACTTATTTTCTCAGGTTCTAAACTTAATAAAGCCCGTCGCATCAGTAAAAAAGCTGTTTGTAACATTGAGCCTTTCTTCAGATTTACCAGAGTATGCAGTTGGTGACGAGAAGAGACTTATGCAGATAATCCTAAATATTGCTGGGAATGCTGTTAAATTTACAAAAGAGGGCAGCATTTCTATCTCTGCTGTCATGGCAAAGCCAGATTCTTTGAGGGACCCACGAGCTCCCGACTTTTTTCCACTTTCTGGTGATAATAATTTCTATATGCGTGTTCAGGTTCGTTTCCCATTAAAGCCTTAAAAGGTCAATAATTCTGTTAATGTCTCGGTTCAGTTCTTAACTACACTCCTCTAGCGTAGGTGAAAGACACTGGGATTGGAATCAGCCAACAAGACATCCCTAAGCTGTTCACGAAATTTGCAGAAAGCCAATCACCAGCAAGTAGAAATCCAGGTGGCCGTGGACTTGGCCTTGCCATTTGTAAAAGGTAATTATTATTTTTCTTTATTTTCTGTATCGTCGATTGTATTTCTGTTCGGTCTAAGAATAATATATTATGTGTTACGTTGTTACAGATACGTAAACCTTATGGAAGGTAATATATGGATTGAAAGTGAAGGTATCGGAAAGGGATCTACCGCAATCTTTTATGTAAAACTTGGATTTCCTGCGCGTTCAAATGAATCCCAACTCCCTCTATTGAGACTTCAACCAAAACTTGGTCAAACAAGTTTTCCAGGACTCAAGGTTCTAGTCATCGATGACAACGGGTTAGCATATCTCAAATCTTGAATTCTTGATCCCTCTATACATACATACATTTATACATATTTACATATATGTATACATATATTGCAGAGTTAGCAGAACAGCAACCAAGGGGCTGCTGGTGCACCTTGGTTGTGATGTAACCGTGGTTAGCTCAGGTGAGGAGTGCTTACGAGTAATAACCAGAGATCACAAGGTAGTTTTCATGGATGTCTCGTTACCTGGAACCGAGAGTTACAATGTTGCAAGACTTATACACGATAAATTCCCAAAACGCCATGAAAAACCACTCGTAATTGCACTAACGGGCAATACTGATAAGTCTGCGAAGGAGAACTTATTGAGAGCCGGTATGGATGCGGTAGTACTAAAGCCAGTTTCTGTGGAGAAGATGAGAACTGCTTTATCTGAGCTTTTAGAGCATAAAAAGGATGTACATGAAGCATAATAGCCTACCCAAAGGGAGGTTTTTTGGCAGCTTCAGTGGCTTGTACATATTGCTACTTTGTTAGTACATACTGTTGTATGTTATTGCCACTATATATACAGGATGATATTATTGTGTTGAAATGAGATTAACATGCTAAATGGTTAACCCTATTTGTTGCATACAATTGCTCTAAGAAACACTTGTTAATTATAGGGTTTATATTGTTAATTGAAAGCTAAAAATAATCTGTTTTTTACAAATAATCATGTGCTCTTCTTCCAAGACGGTGGATGAAATTAAGTTGCTCTCCCTTAATTTGATAAAAAAAATAGGCCAGTTTTAATAACTTATCATTGTTGGATTGGTGTTTCTTTTTTTGTATTGTATGTACTTTTGCTAGCTTTTTGATAGTTTTCCTTTTTTTTTTTTTTGTTTTATGTCAATGATAAACATGTGTCTTCATCAACATTTCATTTCACGAAAATTTCTACAACTCAAGGCAAATGTTGCGAACATTGTATGTGCCACAGAGTATTTTTAACATTAATGATATAAAGTTGAAGAGAGTTGCCTATTTTAAGTTGTCACATCAATAAATATTTATTCTTTTCACAATGATAGAAAATTAATTAACCCGATTTAACATTTTTAAAGTATTATAAAAATAAAAAGAGGCGCCTTTAGTCCTTTATATATATATATAATTGTTTCAAAGGTCAATGTTTAGAATTAAAGTTTTTTAGATTGATGTTTATTTCGATAAAGTTGTTGAACATGTATATATTTTATTATTTTCCCTGAAATCACACCACCTATGTTCTAGAAAAGTTATATTCTTCTATTATACTTGTATATAAAAATATATAAAAATGGTTTAATATATATTCTGTTTTATAAGTCTCTTTCAATTAGGCAAACCACCATCTCACTTCTCTCTTTTATGTTTAATTATTTATTGCCTTTTATGCATTTATATTATAATTATTATAATTTCCAATAATTTTCTGATCCTTGGGGAACAAAGGTGGGACTACCCGTATATTGAGAAGGACTGAAGGTACTAAAGAAAATCCATTTATTAATGCTAGTGTAAGATTATATGGTACGTGAACCGATATCTAGACACTTCTTAATTATAAATCAACACTTCAGAATTTTATATGGATCGTAAAGCCATATATGAGGCGTATAACCATCTAATAGCCCCCTGAATCTTCCCTCGTATTTAGTGTCGAATTTTACTACACGCGTCGTATAGGCCTATATGTGTCGTATAGGGGGTCGTATATGGCTACATGAAGCATATAACTCTCTGACAGCCCCCGAAATTTTCTGTTTTTAGTGTCTTCGACCCTATACGCCACGTATATGGCTATACAAGGCGTATAAGGGGTGTTGATTTATAATTATGGGTGTTTTAATATGAAGACCCTGTACAATATTTATAACTCATTTGATTATGACATATAAATAAATATTTAAAAAAATCTATAACAAAGACCATTTTCAAGAAAATCAAATCTGTATTTCTAAATTGACTTCAAAAGTCATATCAAAAGCAGAAGCAAAACATTTAGATATAAAGGATGCTAGAACTGGCTGGATATTACAAGGTTAAAAGATGTAGAGGAGGTAATTCAAAGCCAGGAAACAAGCTTTTCTATCTTCGGTTAAGTTCTCTACAATTAAGAGTCGCGCTAATCGGTTAGGATAATACTAGTATTTACACACAAACAACACGCACGCGCACACACAACTAGGAGATTATAATCAGCTTCGGTCTCTATGGCTTCTTCCAGATTTTCGCCTCTTGGCTGCATTGATGAACTCCATTATGGCTTCCATTTCACTTACTTTCTGAGGCAAAGAAAACATGACATGGGTCAAAACTCAAAATATGTCAGCCGGGTCAGGTCGGGCTGACTTGGGCCGGCCCACAGACACTTTTTGCACATTTCTTTTTTGAATATTATAAAGCAAATGTGTTAAATAGGATTACAGAACAATTTAGAAGGTTTTATGTTACAACATATGTTTCTTTTATCTCTTTTGGGAAATCTTTAGCTTAAATGATTTGTATGCATAACCCGAATCAACCCACTTTTATATAAATGGGTTGAATTGCTATCTCTATGAATTGCAAGAATAAATAGGAAAAGAGCTAAAGAATGGGACCTGAGAAGCAAAATGTTTGTGAACTGCATTAACCAGCTGTTCCTTTGTTGGATTAGAGTGAATGTTTCCCTAAGAGGAAATAAATCTCAAATTAAAATGAATTATACGAAACGAGAAACACATGGGTGTAGATAGTTCAATATACGAGACTCACGAGGTTAAAGGTACTGTAATACCGCCATAGCGTGTTGGTTCCTAGCTTTGAGAAATTTACTTTCTGTTCATCCACACAAAAGCCTTTAAAAAATAAATCTTGGATCTTATTTGATATGCAAGTCAAATATTTAGGTCACAACTACTAACATTTTAGTTCTCATTTGTTAAACTTTTTAATTCATATTGCTAGACATGAAGTATATATTACAACATTTGATGCCAAAATCAAGTTTTCACAACACTTCAAATTCATCACAATGAATCTGAAGTTACAAATATGCATACTTTGACCACAAAAGTCAACTTACAGGATAATATGCATGCATATTGGATTGAGTTTCTCTGCAAGCATTACGACTACCAGACTTCATCGATGGAGATGGGCCCCACGGTCTTGTGTATCGGACTTTAGGCTTGTTTAGTTTGCTGAATTCACTAGGGTTGGCTGTCAACGAAGAACAAACCAACTAATATTGACAACAGTCTTTTAAACGTATCGTTCTAAGGAAATAAATTCAAAATCATCTTAGACGTTTAGGGATATATGGAAGAATTTACAACGTTTTGAGTTAGTCTAAACTTACGGAACTCATTAACATCAGAGCCACTGCTTGAAATATCAAATTCATACTCATCATCTTCTTCATGACCAGTTGGTGGTTCAAGAACACTCAAAGCATTCCTTTGCAGCTTCACTTCAACTCCGTTTTTCAGAACCTAGTACAAGTGGGACTATTTATAGTCAAAAAACTCAAATTCTAAAGACAGCTTCAATAATCACAAAATACAAGTATCAATCTTGTTGACTAAAATTAATACCATCAAGATGTGATTAGTGCAATGGGAAAGTAACACATTTTAGCTTCAAATATTGCAAGAAAAGGAAAAGTTGCAATTATTTACACCCCTTAATGGAAATTGTAGTGAATTTTACCATGTAACCGTAATAATGAACAAACAAATTGGCTTACATGACAGTTTACCAAAAAGATAAGCGGTCTGGTTTTATGTCAAATCGACACCCTATAATGGAAATTATTGCAGAATGTTAATGGGACAACGGGTGTATACAAACTTAACTAGGTGTGCAGTCATCATCCTGTTTATAAAGTAAATATTGAATTAATAAAAACATATAATCCAAAACTAGAGAAAAAGCATATTAGTTTCTTGAAACCAATTAGAAAAGGCTTTTCACCATCAACATTCCTGATTCAGTTATACCCCTCAATCATAACAAAATAGATTAATCTTATAAATGCATACAGTAATTTGTAGTAGTAACAAAGGGCAAATAAGTCATTTCCATCTTGAAATTAGAATAGAGAAAGTTGCAATTTTTCCCACAAATACCCCTAAACAGAGGGAATCAACAAAATTTATCTACATACAATCATCACCTTATTTATGAAATAAAAAATGAAACATAAAACAACCCAAAACCTTAAGAAAAAGCATTTCACTTTCATGATGCAACATTTGATTGCATCTAGTGTCACCACTACTACTAACAATATTATTAGAACAAAATCGAACTTTAATGGCCCCATCATGTACAATTTTAATCATTTTCGCATGCCATTTCCCCCCTTTTTCTCCTTAATTAGTGTGACCAAAAGATTCAAAGTTACAAAGGTTGTATGCAATTAAAAAAAAAGCAAGAAAAAGAAAGAATAAGGGAATACCAGCCAGTGCCAGCCACCAAGACCAACAGCCTTCTTCACAACGCCTTGTAGACCACCAAAACGGATTTTGTTCGATTATTTCCTGTCACGATACTTTTGTATGCCTAGGAAGAACAGAAAGCTCCTCATCCCCACTTTCTTCACGAAAAGGGGAAAAAACTCGAGAAGAATATAGTTCTGTGTTCATCATCCTCTAATTTCCGACAATTAGAAATCTTTATAATCAATAATTCTCTCAAGTTTATCCAATTCTCCTATCTAATCCATAACAT
>JACCIY010001625.1:12500-82511 GCA_025506505.1 Flaveria sonorensis | reverse complement strand
TTTCCAAACGAAGGCATCTTTCCGTAAAAGATCGGTAAGAGGACCTGCAATGGATGCATACCTTGTATAAAACGGCGATAATAGCCTATGAAGCCCAAAATAATGCGGACATCTTTAATATTTTTGGGTTCAGGCAAGCTGGATAGAACACGGATTTGTCCGGGTCGACTGCCACCCGGTGGGCCGAGATAATGGGCCCAAGTAAGCAATCTGAGTCTGTCCAAAAAGTACACTTAAAAGCTTGGCTACCAATTGATGTTGGAGGAGTAGTCGCAGGGTAAGCTGTATATGGGATAAATGATCCTTCTCATGTTTTGTATATATTAAAAATCACGAAGAAAACCAGAATAAAACGCCGGAGATAAATGCGAAATACATCGTTCATAGTCATTGAAATGTAGACGGGGCGTCGTAAGCCCAAAAGGCATGACCAAAAATTCGGTAATGGCCATCATGAGTGCGAAAGGCGGTTTCATGGCGTCACCGTCAGCCAATGTAGATTTGATGGTATCGGCCAACAGATCCAGCTTAGAATCGATTGAGGGAATCGGAAAACGATCAGGTACGGTAATAGTGTTTAGAGCACGGTTAGTCCACACAAAAAGCGCCATGTGCCATCTTTTTTGCGGACGAGAATAACTGGGGATGAGAAGGCACTAGTGCTTGGCCGAATAATCCCTGTTGTAACATTTCATTAACCAAACGTTCAATTTATTGTTTCTGAAAGTGCGGGTAACGGTAAGGACACACGGAGACGGGTTTGCTATTTGGAAGAACTCAATATGATGGTCATGAGAACGAATGGGCGGTAAGCCGTAGGGGCTGTAAAAACAGGGGCAAATTGGTCCAAGATGGCTTGTAAATCGGGTGGATAAGGGGGTTAGGGGAATTCGGCTGCATAAGGAGAGTTGAAAAATTAGCCAATGCTGCCGGAGTGTACCAACTACCGAAAGCCATTTTAAATGCACGGTTGGATAGTCGGGTGAGGATCGCCTTCCATTGAATTCGGTTGCCATTGAGGGTGAATTCAAACAGGGAAGTTGCATAATCAGTTAAGACGGCCACAAAGTGGCTAACCTGAAACCCTAAAACCATGTCCATCCTTGTAGGGGTAAAACATAAAATCAACCATAATTGGGTGACCTTGAATGACCAATTCCACCTGTTTAGCTAACCAGAAACAAGTAACCGCTCGCCACTCCCGACCAAAACCGAAACGACAGAATCGACAATAGTAAAATTCAGAAACTGAGCGATTCGGGTTGAACAAACAATGGGTGCTACCCCCATCTAATAAAACTTGCATAGCTTTACCATGAACAGAACCCGTAAAACGGAGTGTAGTAGAAGAACACCCACCTGAGAGTGCGTTGTAGGAAATAGCGGATGATGAGTAACCTCCTCGAGTTGGAGCTTATCGGCCAACATAGCATCCACTGTCTCAGGACCGTCGGATCCGAAGACCCACCTGGATCCGGTAATTCATTATCGAAAAATAAAAGTTGAGGAGCAGCCTTACACTTGTGATCCCATGTATACTTCTCATCAAACGGAAACATAGGCCTAACGCCTTTTTCTGAGCGATCTCTGGGGGGGTTAGGCGGCGAAAAGCAACCTTAGACGGAAAAGGAAACGAGGGCGAAGGTTTAACAGCGGAATCAGACGGGGAAACCTTGGGAGTGGGTAGCAAGGGCTTGGAGGACCCCAAGTAGGCGTGACCCAAACCCTTCTCGAACTGGACCCACTGCTCATGTATCTGGGCCTTGTCCATCGCATCTTCCAAGGTAGTGGGCTCATGAATAAGAACAAGATTGTTTCAGATCAGGGCGTAAACTGGAAATAAAGCAGCTAATAAAAAACGAGACCGGTAATGGATGGAAGGATAGGAGATGGCTTCAAAACGGGCACGGTACTCAGCCACCGTAGAGGTCTACTGGAGTTTGGCCAATAAACCCTCGGTCTCTCCAATTCATTTGAACGGAAACGTTTGTTAAGGAGCTCAGAAAAATGCGTCCCAAGTATCAACCGGCGATTGGCGTTGCACCCAATCATACCAATCGACGGCAGCATCATCCAGATAGAAGGAAGCGATAGTGAGGCGATCGTTACCGGTGATGGAGTAAAACGTGAAATAACGATCCGCTTGGGCTAGCCAACGCTTGGGATTTTAGCCGTTGAAAGGGGCTAGGTAAACCGGTGCTGGTTTATGTCGGCCCAGAACCGATGGCGGACCCTCGGAAGGGCCGCCGCCAGACAATCCTGGTTTAGTGTCGAGCCGTGTAATCAATTCGTTGATAGACTTCTGTTGGTTGCAGATCGCAGCGATCAGATCATCGATCTTCTGACGGATTGCTTTTTGTTCATCTTCCATCACACGAAAAACGAGTTCCCTCTGCCATCTGATGCAGGGGTCAATGAAAGCACCAATTTGTTAAGAATAATGATGAATAGAACAGTAATTGATAATAGAAGTAGGATAGTAATGAAATTCAACTCAGAATTGGGGATGGGAAGAATAGAAACAGGGAAATGGGATGAGAAAGAGAACAAAGATCTAACAATTTTCCTACTCATTCTCATGACATAATTACTTTAAATAAGATCTAACAGAATTCGGTTATGCCATGGGTGACATGGCACCCATCACATGGTCTTGAAACTTCTTAGGTTGATTTCTTATTCTTGCACTTCTTCTTGGTGGGCTTGGATTTTCATTTGTTGCACTTGTATTCTGGGCTGCTGGATCTATTGGGCTCATGACATTCGAAACTTTCAAACATGATTCGAATTCAATTCGTATTCAAAAAAAGTTTGAAATCGAATCGAATTTGAATTTATTTGATTCGTATTAATAAAAAAAATATTTAATTGAATATAATTTTCGAAATTAATTCGAAAAATCCAATTTCAAATGCTCAAAATAAATAAAGAAGCATAAATATAAAAATATTATAAGTTTTAAATAAGTCAAAAGATACTAATTAGGCTTTAACATTTTAGAATATATATTTTTTAAACTTTTAATTCTTAATTTCTCATATGCATATCCCTAAATTAATATACAAAATCAATAAATGTATGTGTGTAGTGGTAATTCGAATTAAATCGACCGAAAATCATAAAATTCACATTCGATTCGAATTCGATAATTAGACTCGAATTGAATAAAATTTCGAATCAGTGATTTTCGACTCAAATAGAATCGAATTTCGAGTTTTTTGAATCTGATTCGAATATTGAACACCCCTAGTGGACGGTCTTTAATTTTAAGGAGTAGTCTTTGTGACGTGTGTGTGATCGAGATTTAGTGCTTTGATATCTGCCTTGCGCTACTAGAGAATCAGGGATCATCACGATCAATACCGGACATTGATCGCGTATCAAACATGGAAAAGTTTGTGGTGGCAATTATTGACCTCGGTTCACCAACGGTTATTTGACTGCCATTATTTTCCAACGAGTCACTAACGATTCTTAAAGATACAAACAAAATTTAATTAAAATTCTTTTAAGGGGATTCGTGAGCGATACGTACTCATGTTTTCTAGTAGTTGGTCTAAATGGTTGCCGATAAACCCTTCTGACACACATATTTTATTAATCATTGGTGCATTTAAAAACTCTAATGTTTAAGTTCATTTTCGAGTGGATCCAATCCTGTACATTTAAGCCATCATGTCTAAGAGGTTTCTCACAGCTATTCACATCTTCAAACTTTAAGGAATTTATAATAATTTGTGTAATTTGACTTTACATCAAATTCTTCATTCTCATCCTCTAAAATTTTGAGGGAAAACACAACGATTTTCCAGATTTGGGGTCACCTATTCACAAACCACGCAAATTATAGGTATGAGGATTGAAATATGACAAGTTTTACAAAATATGAAATAAATTCAGAGAATAGTGATGTCTAAATAAATTATTAGATGAAACCTGATGTGAATACTTTTACTGGTGTAAGTATTTGTTATCATCTCTATGTATAAATATATAATTTTAACTTTCTACTTAAAAAAGGTCATTCTAATAAGTTTTTGATACAAAAATTTGTAAAATTTTATGTACTCAAGTTTCTGCAAAATATAATGTTTAATGTTGATCACTATGAGCTATATTTCTAAATCTTTTTAACTAAAAAATAGTTAAAAAAGAAATTTTAAGTTAGAGATTTTAATTAAAAAAAACTACATTTTGCGAAAACAAGTAGATGAAATTTTACGAGCAATGATTATATATTTGAAATTTATTTTTAAAAAGAAGGTCGGTGGTTTGAGGTCCCTTTAAGCTTTCTTTGTTTTATTTTTCCATTAGTTTTCATCTCTTTCAACCGCCTCTTTATTTTCACCTCCTTTGATTTTCATTTATATAAAATGTAATATGTGGTTTGTAACATTACATGTTTATTTTCTATCACTAATCTAACGATAAGTATTTGAAACCACGAGCTTCCTTTGATGAACCCTAGCTTTGTTCACAATTATAAATTCATGTGTGGCGCAATCATCAGGCATGGCCCTCACTTCGTAAAATACCATAGAAGTTTCATGAACTCACGCAATAATTGGTGTGGAAAAACTCAACGTGATGATGATGTGATAAATGATGATATTAATTTGGTTACCAACTCTAAAATAAACAAAAGTAGTCAAACTTTGATGGAATTACGTATCTTGTGTTATGTTTTGATGGCAACAGAGTTATGCAGGTATATGTTCCCATGTACTCAAGTAGGCCGGTATCACGTAAGTTGTGGGTGTAGTCACATAACACTCATCAAATCAAATATACGTAATATATTAATTAGTGAGTGTCGTAAGGTAAGTGGACTTTTTATTCAATGTATTTTATAATTATTATGAAGAACTTTAAGTTGAGTAAAAATTATATAAATGATTGAAGGTTGTGGAAGTCACATACATGCGTGTAGTCATGTTAGGGAGGACGGCACCCCTCAAGCTCGATCACTATGCTATGTTAAATTATAATGTTGATTGCTGCATTAATAGAGTAGTTAATTTGCACATAACCTATTCACAATAATTTATTATGCATGGTATCTTTGTGTACTTCGTCAGAAAAATCTAGACACTAGAAATTGAAGTTGGTACAAATTTAGTAAACAATCTCTTCACAGGGTGTCACCTAAGTCACATAAAATAGGAGGGTCAGGTCGAGCCGGGCGACAAGGGAAAACAGGCGGGTCAATCTTGTTTCGGTTAAAATGACTCTTTTAAGAAAACAAGTATGGATTTGGCTCGTGTCAAAACGGGTTCTGAGATTAAAAGAGCATTTGAGAAAAAACAAAGTATTCAAATAAGTTCACCTACTATATTTTGTTTTGTTAGGATGGGAGGATTCATTGATGTTTTAAATATTGATAAACATTCATCCTTTTGTATACTATACAGCTTTATATGAATGTTCGTCTAACCATTTCTTAGTTATATGCATATTTACCTCATATGCATCAACAATTATGACCGGCATCTGCATCAACAACTTATAAGCTTTTATTCTCTTAATTTAAGTCAGGAAAGTATTAGAACAGCAGAGACAAATGCTTTAAAGGGGTCATCGTTGCAAGATTTAACTAGTTTTCATTTTAATCATCATGCATTGAACACGAACCCTCTATTTGAAATTGACGCCAAAATATATATTAAGACCTTCACCACCTTCGGCAATCAATTTCTCGAGAGATATGATGCAGTTGATAAGCTTTTGAGGGTGAAAAAGGAGTGAATATGAATGCAAAGGATATCGATTATCGATGGTTTTTTTTTTTTTTTTTTATAACTTAGCACCTAAGTGATATGTAAGACGCTGACATTAATCCTCATCCCACCTGGTTTCAACACTTATCACCAACAAAAAATCAGTTATAAAAAATACACAACCGAACCAATCACCAAGCGACACCTTGAACAACCGCCCAAACCAACCATTGATGATTAACTACAATCACCGAATAAACAGACTCATTACCAAAGAACTGAGTCACCATACTGCAATTGACATCTAATCATTGTTTTGCAACTGAAAACATTAAATTTGCTGAATCAACAACTGTATTAAGACAAAAATCCAAAATTTCATAAAATCAACTTACCCAAGCTAATTTCCACAAAACAACTAAATTTCAAGTCAAAATCATGTCAATTGAGCAATTCTACTACTAGACCCGGCAATTTTGACCCAAGTAGGTACAATTGGGTTGATTTGGGTAGTAATAATGAAGTAATGAGTTAGATTGGGTTAAGCTATATTTCTAAGAGGGTCAAATTGGATAACTCTAAAACTAGGAAAAGTAATCAACGGGTCAGAATGTGTCATAAAAAACAAGGAGCGGGTTAGGATGAGTTGATTAGATTTTCTCATACCCCATCTTTCTCCACCTCATCTTTTCTCCAAATTCACACTTAGTCTCACATCTAAGTGATAGCGATAAACATGTTTAATTTATGAACATCTCAAGATTGGTCTACGGGTTATATGAGATGAACGGGTTGGCAACCCGGCGTCGTAAACTGGAGCTCCATGATGGGGGTAAACGATATACCTACACAACCCACGTCCACCATCACCATGCAGTTTATCTTTTTTTTTATTTTTATTTTATAACCATTTGCTTAAAGTTTTAATTTTAAATGTGTTTGTTTAGTTGCACCTTAAGGTATTAGAGTAATACATAGTTATATTTTTTCTTTCATTAGAACGTGGGTGCCACTGCCTTGGGATTGATCTATGTATGGAATTGTTAATCAATGTGGTTTTTTGAGTTTAAACCTATTTGACCCGGCCCATTCTAACCTAAACCTATTCTGACCCGAATCCATTCTAACTCATTTTTAAATTAGTACATTTTAACCCAAATCCATCCTAACCCGAACCCATTCTGACCTAGCACCTGACCATCCCATCTTGCTAGGTATATTTTCCAAGACCGTATCCTCTGATAGAGTAGAGAGAGTAACGATTAGATGTGGTCCGCAACCCAATCAAGAAAATATATATTGATGACTTTTCTTTATAAAGAACCCGTTTGCACCTTTAGGTTAGTCCTAAATTGTTATGCTTTTCCCCTAGTATGAGGGATGCCTCATCACCACACGCTAAACGCATTACCAAGTAAACCCAACCCTATAACATTTTTAATCGTGACATCAGCCTGCTAACCATGGACAGTTGATATTTACATTAAGTATTATTGATAATAATATCACTCAACATCAACCTTACATTTTCAATCAAATTGGTGTAGAAAGCTAAAAGAAATAGGAATATCAAGCCGTCACGTAACCATTCACTCCTCCATTTCTTTTCTTTTATTGAATGCCTGGATATAATCCTACCTATTTTATTTCACTTAATGACGGAGCTCAAACACTCTCATAAGGAGAGCGGGGGCGAAATTAATTTTTTTAAAGGAGGAACTCGATATATATAAAAAAAGTTTACACCACCGGATCAAAAATTTACACTATCGGACCAAAACTTAACACCACTGACGAAAAAAAGAGGGGGCGCCCCCAACCCTATTATCATTCACCTTGATACCACTTAAATTACAGCATACCTAAATTATACTAATATTAGTGGTCTTCATCAGTTCGGTTATCGGTTTATTTGGTTCGGTTTGTTCGGCTTTGAAATTTTTTAGGCATAACCGAAAATCAAACCAAACCAAACAAAATTGGGAATATGCCTAAGGGGACGGAATTCAACATAATTTAATTCTGTTCGGTTCGGTTAAAACCAAAAGCACTAAATTCAACCACGCTAAATTCAAATAACTTTGCATTAGACCCAAACACCACTCGAGTTTCTTTATCCCAACTCGTTGGACCTACACATCATATGATGTTAGCACATGGTTAACGAGATTAATAGGATTTTAGATGTGTTAACTATATTTTAAATGTCACGAAGCTATCATTTTTATCTTTGCTTTTATGAATAAACGACGTGCTAACTATGCCCACGTTCGCAAGCTGTGCGTTTAATCTTCATGTCTAGGCCGTATAGTGTAGGAACCGAACAATAGTTTTCGTACATTTGATAAAATAAATGAAAATAATAACATGCCTAATTTTGTCGACGTTCGTTTTGTTCGTTCATTTCAGTTCGTGTGTTTATATTTGCTTCTTTACGCTTATTTATATCCATTCATTTGCCTTTATTCATTTAAATGAAAATAATAACATGCAAGTGACATATGTCAAAATAACTTTGAAAAGAAGATATGTTTAAAATTGTGTGACAAGATAATATTTGACAAACATTATTTTGTTTTATTAGATAGGATACTTGTATGTGATACTTTGTGTATTTACGTAAGTTATGTTCATTTAAGTTCAAAACCATTCATTTAGAATATTAACAAACGAAGATGAACGCATTAATTTTAATGAACAAACACAAACAATTTTTTTTATTGATATTATAACTTTCTTCATTCATATAATTCATAATCATCAAAGAATTTATAAACCATTTATAAAATTTATAAAACTTTTATTCGTGGTGTATGGTGTAAGGAGGGGTATAGACTTTGAATTTTTTAAATCTAGTGTTATCTTGTAAAGGGTATAGTTTTTGGTGTGAACTAGTATTTAACCCTACACGTTGATGTGGGGCATAAAACCGTGTCAAATATTATCAATGACACACCGTCTCTAGCAACCACCAACAACAGAAAAGCTCGTAAAACAAAAGAAATAAAAACCGAACGAAAATAGACATAAAAACTTTAAAACATGCATGTGCGTTGCGGCGTGTTAATGTGTATAAATTAGAATGAAGTGTATTAAACAAGGCGGTCGTGAAATAGAAATAATTATATGTAAAAATGTTAAACCACATACCATATGCATGTATGTTAACTCGAAAATTTTAGATCGAGACGTAAATAAAAAATTATAAAAGATGAAAAGTATGTAAGATCAAAGTTGAAAATAAAAAAGGTATTAAAGTTAAATGTAAAAGATGAAAACTATAGGGTTAAAAATAAAAAGTAAAGAAAGAACGAAGAGAGGTATAATCTATAAAACATTACGTATAAATTATGATACATAACTAAGTGATAATTATTATTATATAAACCTAAAAGAGTTTTCGTTTATGATTGTTCATTTAGTTACACTACATGATAGATGCTTGCGGGGGATGGTAGGGAGGGGTGTTGATGTGACACTAAAAACCATCTATCACGTAGGCTTCTTCCACCAGTCTTGCTAGTGGAACGCCCATAAAAGGTTACTCTTTCAAATCCACACTAGAAATTATCACCCTTTGTAAAACAACAATAATTAAAAAAAAAATTATTCTATGGACTCTATTGTTGTTTCTTTTTCTTTCTCCGTCTTTCTTTTCAAAGTAACTTGCAATTTTCCTTATAGAGTCATATGGTTGGCTTGAATTTTAGTATCATAGCTGATAATAGTTGATATGTTGTTGAAACTCTCACAACTCTTTTGATATTGTAAGTTCAGAACCACACTTTATAATAACCCATAAATCCTTAAGTTGTACAAAAAAATTAAAGTCGATTATCAAGTTATTCTAATATATCTTTGAAACTACTTTTTTAATTTAACTCAACTCTTATCGTGTAAAGATAAAACTCCAAGTAAACTTCTAATAAAATAAACAATAAAACTAAAAATAAAGATTGATAACTACAATAAAAACCAACCCACTGTGAAAATCGATTTAGACTCCTTGCTCCTTATGTTTTTTTACCCTTTTTACAATCTAGATTAGCACTTACATTCTTCTCATCATCTTGATTTTATACCTCCTAGATCTTGAATTCATAACAAGACTCCTCTTTGGCCTATCAACCATTCACTATCCTCTATTTATTGCACCCACAACAGGAATCATAACTTCTTCTTCGTGTTCTCTCGACAACCTTGCTTCTTTCTTCTTCATAATTTCATCAAGTCAAATTCTTTTCTTATCTTTTTTTCTTACTCACTTGAATCACACACTTTAACTTACAGCATGAATCACACACATCAACTTACAACATGAATCACTTAGGTTTCTTTCACTTCTTCTAAACATGTCCTTCACAAGTAGATCACTAGTCACGCCTTTCATAGGTCACGATACTTGCCTTTTGGTTCATATTACATGGAGTTTGTCATTTATTCTTTAATAGATCTCTCATATCTGACTTAGTTTCTCTTGATTGCTTCACATAACGAACTTTCATAACATCTTCTGTAATGTTTGAACCAATCACATGTTATGGTTTTGGTCAATCGTTCACAGATTCAATCGAATAGTTTAGTTACTCATATCTTTGCTTGTTACTAGGTTTGTCTTTCTTCCTTGATGATTTCTTTACCGTGTACATGTTTGTGATAATCTTAAAACTAAGGTTAGACAAATAAAAACTTCAGAATTATTATAAGTTAGTAATATATATTTTATTAGAGTTTGCTAAGGTGACTTTATAAGAGGTTTGTATATATATTTGAATATGCATGTATATATGAATATGATACTGAGCACGCATGCTTGCAAAGTATTTACGTATGCATGTATGTAAACTTTTGTGAATTTTGTAAGTTATTAAACCAGGCATGTAAGTTACCAATCAGGATTGTATAATTAGTCATTTGATTGGTACATGTTTCTATCTAATAAGTAATGAAATAAGATCAAACTTAATCAAACATTAACCACTAAATTAGCTACTAGAAAGTTGATACAAAAACTAAATCCAAACTAATTATAATCATTTGATCACTAAGATAACACACAAACTAATCCTAATCAATGGATCACTAGAGTGGTTTACAAAGCATAACCACTAGATTAAGGTCTAAGAAGCATCATTAGAGTGATTAGTGTGTGTGATGACACTATCACTCTTGCCACTCAACCATCTTGAACTCATGACACATTTCACCCTAAGTTGACACCACATTACCTAAGTATAGGGGTATTATGAAGATTAAATGATCTTCCTTCTCCCCTAGAACTCTCGGCCGAAACACCCTCCAACACCACAATCACCTTTGCACCACCATTATCTTCCTTGCTTCCACCTCTCGGCCAACATCACACAACCCACCACCATTCTCTACATCACTCTCTTCTTCCTGCTCTCTCGATTCCTAGATCACCCGAACCCACCATCATAAGCACTATTTTACTACCATAAAATCAACCTTTTAACCATTAACATTCTTGTGACATTACTTCAAATTCAAACATCTTCCTCCAAGCTTGGAACTCAAGAAGTTAGAAGTCTTCAACAACCATCTTTTACACTTTTTTTTCCATCTATAATCAAGGTTAGATCAAGAAAAATCTCTTCATTAAGAAGTTATAAGCTATGTATGCAATGAACATGCATAAAGCTTAATCCTTTATGTTACTTAGAGTAAAAACTACTAACAAATCTTATAAACTTTGATTTCCAACTAAAGTCAGTAACTAAGTTTACAAAACAGAAATTTTGAAGGTTTTATATAAACAAAAGTTTTAAATAAATAAATAAATAAATAAAGGGTTTAAAGTGTTCATATAGTTGTTATTACATGATAACTAGGTTAAAATAGGTTGAATACTTAAATAACTGTGATTGTGAGAATAAAATTTTAAAAATTAGTTTAGGATGTATGAAAATAATAAACTAAATTATGAAGAATTTATATAAGATATAATAATTTATATAATTAAAATAATGAAATAAAAGAGAAAATATAAATTTAAGATCAGGACTTAAAAAAATCTGAAAAATTTATATAATGATCTCAGTATATAGTTAAGTTATAGAATAAATTTCGTGAATTAATTCATTAGTATTATAAAGTTTTAAATTTTAGAACAATTAATAAGAAAAAAATCGAAAGTGATAGCAAAACAGTAGACTAAGTAATGAAAATTTTATATAAATTTTATATATTTATAGAATATTTTGTTGATTTTCAGAATTTTTAAAATCAGTAGGTATTTTTTCCACTAATTAGAAATATTTTAAAAATTATAGAAAAATACCAATATGGATATATTAACTGGAAATTTTATATGATAATCTAGGTATGAAGATAAAATTTTTAATTTTTGGAGACTTTTAACTACTGTTTTCAAAATTAAAGTCTAATTAATAGTATTTCTAAAGATAAAAGTGAATATAAAAATAATAATGATTATTAGAAAAGTAATTGTTCTAACAAATAATTATTTATAGAAAATATCTGATCAATTTGCCGAAATAAAAGTGAGTAACATAGCTCCTTTTTATTTATAAATTTTTGGGGGAAAAACATACTGTGCAAATTATTTATTTGATGCTAATATAAATGAGGATTTGATAAGTTACTGTCATTGACTGCCATAATTCACAACCATTAATTCGTATAAAAAAACCGTCAGATAATATAGGTAGCGCTACTCAGGAACATGTTTTCTGCACCGACCGGACCCAGTTGAGACTGCCGAATAGGAGTCGTGATGTTATATTATTTGATTCTGTGATTTATATATATGACAGTTATAAATCACCTGGTATATAAGTAGGTTTGGTTGTGGATTTGTTTATGTTGCATCAATTAACAAACACTATGTTGTTTATTAAACCTATGTTCTCACCAACTTTACGTTGACTGTTTGAGTATGCTTTTTCAGATTATCAACATGTTTTATAATCTCGTGTATACATTCAACCTGTACAATGGGTGGTTTGAATATATAGGGAAGCTATGTGTATGGATAACTTTGGACTTGATGGATCACAGCTTTTACGTGGGCGTTCATATCCATTACTAGTTGGGAGATTATATAAGTGATTATGATGAATCTTTTGGTATAGGGTTATTAAATCATATGTAAAAGTCTCATAGAGACAAGTTTTGTATAAAAAAAAATATATATATAACATGTAACCCAATATATGATATCTAATGAAAGTTTATCTTTAATTATCTATTGTGAATGTATTTTGTAATCATATGTTGTGAGCCAAAATTCACACCCAAGCATTTCACGCTTCCACCGGGATGTGACCATGTTTGAGTGTCCTCTAACATGTCTCGATCACTGGCCTAAGATCTTCTTCTCTCACAAACTTTCATCACGACTTTCCCCCCTTTGAGCTTCACCAGACTTTGATGCTAATTGTTGGCCTAGAATCGTATATCACACCCGTAAACACATCAATATTTATGAAACTCTCACAACTCTTATGTTATCATTAAGAATAAAACCACACTTTACAATAACCCATAATCCTGTATATACACTAAACTTTGATCACCGAGATCTTTAAATAATCTTTAGAATCTACTCGACTAATTTAACTCAACTCTTACCATCTATATATGAACATTACAAATATACTTTTAGTAAACTAAACATTAAACCAATATACTTCATAATAAGCCGATCCATTCTAGAGCTCGGTATAACTCTTTACTTTTCAAGTTTCTTTTGCCCCTTTTACAATCAAGAGTAACAACACATCTTGAATGCAACTTATATAGACATTACAACTTCATAAATTGACAGCCACTCATCTTTATATCTTGTAACTGAATACTGTTATATTATTGTTGTCTTTTGTAGTTCATATGTTTATTAATTGGAATAGGAGAAATACATGTTTCCGTGGAAGCATTATACAAAATTATCCAATACTAAATTTGAGCTTGGACGTCTTATGAGCGTCTGAGTCTCAAGTTGTTTTTTCCTGTATATGATCGAGGTTTACTACTGCTGATGTTTTGTTGCTGTGGTCGTCGTCGTCGTTATTGTTGTTGCTGTTGTTGCTGCTATTACTATTACTATTGTTGTTATTATTAATGTTGCTACTACTAATACTGTTGGTGTTGTTGTGTAAATATTTAGTAATTATATACTTAAACACTTGATTTAATAGTTTTTTTGTTATATAGTATATAGTAAAGTTAATTTAAAGTATTATAAATAAGATAATATTTAAGGTAATAAATTAAATAATTTCATGTGAATTAAATAATGTATTAATTAAAGTAGTTTATTAATTTGGATAAATTAGAACATGTATATGTCCCTGATGCACCAAAATTGAATATTATGCATCTTAAAATGAAAAGTAATTACAATTGTGTCCATACTAAATCCTTAATAAAATAGTAAATATGCATTCCAAAAACTCAAATATTTAAAATCATTTTCAAGTTGATCCAATCACGGGCTTTGACCACCACACCTATTGGGGTAAATATTTATTACTATTTTTTTATGTATAATGAAAAATATTAACATGACTTGCTACTTAAAATATGTCATTCTTTGAACTAACGCAATAATTTTGTAGAAAGATTTTAAGTGATAATAGGTTAAATGATGATATTAGCAACCAACTTTATACATTTCTTAATTAGTTACCAAGTCTATAATCTTCAAAGGTAGTCATAATTTGATATAATTATGTTTTAACAACATATTTGCTATGTAAGACCTTATTTTTCCTAATCAAAAGTTCAAAAATATATAGAAAATCTATCGATACATGTCTAAAAATACATAATTTTCGAATTATAAAACAACATATTGTAAAAGGTTGCCCATACACATACAAGTTTGAAAGTTTATGTTTAAAGTTTATGAACAACCAAAAATACGTAACCGTGTACGGGCCACCAAATATATGATCATCCCTACCGGTATCGTTGTGTTCCAAGTTTAAGATTACATATGTTTTTTATACAATTTTGAATGTTTTTGGTATTATTGTTCGTAAATCAGTATTCAGTAATTATGTAAGGGCCAGTTCCCGGGAAACCTCACAGTTGGTCATTCATAGCACTTTACACTTTAAAATACATTAAAGTAAGAAATCATGACAGCAGAACAGTTAAACAAAAACCATTTCATGCATTAATACTAATTTTTGCCAAAAATACATCATTGTTACAAGTTTCAAAAGAATATTTGGTTGTTTTACAAGACAAAAATATCATCTCTACATAACATGAATGTCAGTCTTTATTGCCAATAGCTTCAACCTCGTGCCATCCCCGCAACATCATCACCTGCAAACTGATATGCATATAAAAAAGTCAGCGTTGCTAAGTGAGTTCTAGTTTTATAATAAAATACTTACTTTACGTCAAAACATTTCCTTTACTTTCGTATGTGATCATACGTCATACATACATCTTGATAATAATTATTTATTATCTTTCATCATCGTTCATCACCGTTCGTTTTTGTACTTTCATTCATTAACATCTTTCAATTTATATAGATCCTGCCATATGTTAACCCCCACGTCATGCAAAAGCCGGTACTATGCCGGGGTTTATAAATAAACCCCCACGTCATGCCGAAGCTGACACAGTACCGGGTAAGCTATACACCCACGTCATGCAAAAGCTGGTACTATGTCGGGGTTTATAAATAAACCCCCACGTCATGCCGAAGCTGACAAAGTACCGGGATAAGCCATACCCCCACATCATGCAAAAGCTGGTATTGTGCAGGGGTTTTTATAAATAAACCCCCACGTCATGTCGAAGCTGACACAGTACCGGGGTAACATTCATTAAGTTCCAATGTCTTTTTTTTATTCCTTGTGACCACTTGATTATAAATAATACTTTTAAGATATCCATTTCTTATAATCACATAACATGAAATAGTAAATATTATTCATAACAACAACCCTAAGAAAAGAATATAACATTAGAAACATTAAACAAGCATAACCTTCCATTAAACATAATTACTTAGCACTTAAATTCTATTCCCAAATTTTAAAATAAACCTAAGTGTCCACAACGTATGAATAAGGTATACAACAGATGGCTTAAAACCAAGTGTCCACAGCGGACAACCAAAGTCCACAGCGAACAGCCAAAGTCCATAGCACATGAATAAAACACTAATTGTGTTCATAGCGGATGACTAAAGTTCAAAGCGAACAGCCAAGGGTCCACAACGGACGACTAAGGTTCATAGCGGATGACTTAAACCATTCTAGGTGTCCACAGCGGACAGCCATAGTCCACATCGGACAGTCTAAAGTACTTAAGGGTACACAGTGGACGTGCATGCATACTTAAATATTCACAGCGGACATGCATGCATGCTTAAGTGTCTGCAGCGGACATGCATGCATGCTTAAGTGTCTATAGCGGACATGTATTGTCCACAGCGGACATTCTAAGAAGGTTCAAGTGTCCACAGCGGACGGCCTAAGTGTCCACAGCGGACAGCCTAAGTGTCCACAGCAGACATTCTAAAAAGGTTCAAGTGTCCACAACGGACATTCACTAACACTTATATCCATCCTAGATGAATTCTAGTCCCAAGCAGCATCTTTAAGTGTATTCTTACGTAGATCTACCAGATTCAAACTTAAAACATAACAAACAACTACACAACATCATAGAAATCTTTTAAAACATACATCTTTCGTACATAGTCATATTTTCATGAAAAAGGGACATAGTTTGGTAAAGAAACTTTCTTTTCAGCACGCATATCAACCTAAACGAGTAGAAAACAAGTAAAAGAGGGATCTAGAACTCATCTTGAACAGACTTCGAGTCAAACATAACAAACCCGAGAGCAACCTGGAGTTTTAACACGTAAACACATGAAAACAGCAACTAAACACATAGAACTCGGTCCAGAAGCTTGAACCCGACTGAAACCGAGAGAAAACACCTTAAAATCTTACCTTTAAGAAGATTTCTTCCACTTCTCTCCCTAGAACCGGATGAGAGCTTATTTCTCTCACTAGCCGAATGTCTTGGTGCATGGGAGAGAAAGTATGGGCGACCATATTTCTTTTTAAACCCCATTATAGGCCGATTTGGCCCTTGCATACTTTTAACCCTTGCTTTTTGAAATAATTAACTAGTTTGCTCCCTTTACTTTTCTTTTCTTCTTTTTTTTCTGAAATTTCCGGTTGTTACAAATTATTTTACTTAATTTTTAGCCAACTTTATGAAAATATTCCATCTTTATTATATTCCCTCTTCGTCTTTGGATAGCTTCGAGTCCGAAAGGTTGATACTTTTTAGCCTCATAGCCGAACACGTCGATGATGTTGAAAGTTTGATATAACTGGAAACATGATTGTGTTGCGTATAATAACGCTCTTGTAATCGATTATTTTGGGGAGACCCAAATACAAAGGCGAGATGCTTAGAAATAGTAAATGATTGCCTTGGGATTTATGTATATAGATTATTGAAGATATACACAATAACTTTTAATGGTTTTAGGAAGGGTTGATGGGAGGTGGAAAGAGAGTTTCACGTCAATACACAAATGCACTTCGGCAATACGTCAACTCGCAACAGGTAATTCATCAAAACTTACAAACTCATTCTTATCATGTTGAGTTTAAGGAAAAGAAATTTAAAATGTGCAACAGTCCGCATGAAAAGACGTGGAACAAACTTTTAGTGTCTTAAAATCAAATGACAAATAATTTACAACTGATTAGAGCGACGAGATAAAAAAAATAAGAAACCAGATGTACGCATGCATTGTATTTCACAATATGATTATAAAAACGCCGGCAACACCATTTCTCCCTTGCATATTCAAGACCCACTCACCAATCCAGTTGAGAATAAAATATAATTTTGTAGTTGTGCGCTAAAAACACACATTTTAGGGGTAGCCTTGATCTCGTGGAACCCGTTGCGGAGAAGGTGGATATTATGGTTTTAGATGACGAAGATTAGTTTGTTAGTATAAATTATTTTTTAGTTATTTTTTAAAGTAGTTTTTATTTTTAGGTTAATTTTTAAATTATATAAAGTTCTTGTTTTAGAATAAATTTTTCTTACCAAATTTTATGGTATGTTGTGACAATTTCTAATTAGTTGATTCATGACTACAAATAGCAAAACTATTGAAAATGTCACTTTCTTAGACAAGGAGACACCCAGAAGGCGCATTCGGTAGTAGAAGACCTAGTCAAGATGGTAGCAGCTTCTGTTCAAGTCAATAGAGTCTCCAGCGGAAGAACATATGACAACTAAGGCTCAAGTATATTCATGTTCCTTCCTCCTCAACAATCTATCATTCTTTTTCTACACCAATCTCTTTTTATTTCAAGATGAAGATTTTTATATGTATTAAAACTACTTCAAATGATCACATCTATACTTAATCTTAATCTATTATTCAAATTTGTATTTTGAATTTTGTAAGTCAAATGTTGTTACATTAGTTCCTAGTCTTTAGGATATCTCTTGTATTTATATTTCCAATCTCATGTAATTCAAAAATCTATTGGTTGAATACTAAACTTCATATGGTATTAGCCAGGGAATAAGCCACCGTCATATCCCATCGTGTTACCCTTCGGCAACCCTCCAGCATAACTATAGTCCACTACTCCTTTCTTCTCTCTATTTTTTTTTTGTATATACAGTCGTAATCCCTCCCTTTCTATTCACCATGTTTATTATAGCTTCTTCCCACTCCTCCATTGGATCAATCCCTCTCTCGCCAACATCATCGCTCACCCTAGTCACCCTCCCTCATCTCTCAAACTTACCTCTACCAACTACCTTAGTTAGAAAACTCAAATTGAAGCTCTCTTGCATGGTTTGGATCTCTAAATATATATATATATATATATATATATATATATATATATATATATATATATATATTATATATAATATATATATATAGTCTCATCTTGCTTCTTGTGGTATATCCCACCTTACTTCACCACCACATACACCCAAACTTAATGGTTATACCAAAAGACGCCACAGTCATATAGTTGTAACGGGTCTCTCTCTTCTTTCTCATGCCAAATTCCTCTTAAATATAGCCATTCACATGACCACCACAACGTACCTAATCATCTGGCTTCCAAGTCCATCTCTTAACAACGACTCACCATTTCTTCACTTATTTCATAAGCTACCAAACTATGATAAGCTTAGAAGTTTTGGTTGTTTATCATATCCTTGGCTACGTTCTAATTCCAAACACCACTATAATCACATTCTACTTCATCTTCGTTTGTGGGCTACTCCTTTTCTCAAAGTGCTTATCACCTTCTCGACCCACTCATTGATAAAGTATACACTTCTGTCATGTTTATTTCATTGAAACTGAGTTTCCTTATAAAACTCTAACTCATTCGCCAACTCCACCCTTTCCATACCCCGATGATTAGCTACTAGTCTTTGTCAAACTTCCGCCTCACTCATCTCTCTTCTTTCCCATACATCCACCTCACCATTTCTCAACCAGCTCCACCCCCAATATCATCTATCATAGTCGCGCAAGGAAACCACCCTCCATTGCCACTCTAGCTCAAACAACTCTAACACCACCTAATCCTCAAATACCCCACCACCACCTACTATTTCCACTCCAAACCCTCCTCCTATGCCACGAACTATTTCATCCCATGCACCCCTACATTTCATCGCCTACCATATTAAACTCATATTCTTCTCTCTCACAAAATGATTCCCCTACATCTTCTCTTACGTCCACAATTTCTCCTCCCCGTACTCGCTCGATCCGTAACCTAAACCCAAAATACCACGATGATGACTTGAAACTTTACCATACCAAATCTAACCTATCCCAAAACATCAAATATCACCCAAGCACTAAAAAATCCTCTATGGTGAAAAGCCATGCAAGAGGAATTTGACATGTTACAACGTAACCAAATTGACACTCGTACCACCCGATTCCTCCCTAACCTTATCGTTGTAAATGCGTTAATAAAGCCACTATTGAAGCAACGATATCAAATGTTATTATCCAATATCGGCCTCTTACACGGTCGTCCATCTTGTGGGGCCATATTAAAACTATTTCAAATGATCGAATCTACACTTAAACTATTATTCAAATTTGTATTTTGAATTTTGTAAAGTCATATGTTGTTATCATTAGTTCCTAGTAGACTAGGATATCTATTTTATTTATATTTTCATCTCATGTAATTCAAAAATCAATTGGTTGAATACTAAACTTCATATGATGGTGCTTGAAAATGTATGACAATAATCCATTAAAACCCTAAATCGTGATTTCACCGGTTCATGTTAAGATTTGATGGATGTGACTTTTGTAGTGCTATTTCACCAATTGGTGTTCATACGACATTTTTGTTCGGTTAGACAGATTCCATTATATTCTGCTGCCTTTTTCTAAGGATCGAGAAGGAATGAGTTTCTTTTTATACTTCAAACTTTCTGATTATTACTCAAAGGAAATATCATCTCAATTTCAAGACAACAAGACTGTACAAAATTTTATCTCATTGCGCAACCATGGTTACTGCATATTTGAATGAATAAGAAATTGACAGCACATGAGGTATTTGTTGATTATTATTCAAACGAGTTGAAGCTCTGTGAAGAAAAATCCACAAACATAACTGATCGACTCATGAGAACCACTTTAGAGCTAGCAACTATATAGGAGGGTTTGCTTCCATAAGATTCTCCTATAAAAGTGGTGTTGAAAATTTTACAATATGCTTAGTTAACTTCCTTTATGTTTTGTGATTTTGTAGTCTACAAACCACAAGCCATGTTTCAATGATCATTGTAGCTCTAACTAAAAGGACCTATCGATGTCTTTAATTTTGTAGTTATAGAAATGATTTCATATAACGATGCATGGTCTCCATAGTACTTAATAAAAATACATATACTTTTTACGTATATCTTTTAACAATTATATTATGTACTTTAATTAACCACAGATTCTTTTCAAGAGGTATTTTGAGTCACTTAACAGATAGATTGAGTTGTGTTGTAACTCATATAAGTTTTTTTCTTATTAAACTTAGTCATACGAGGGGCTGATTAATGGTTTGAAAGCAGACCAAAGTCAAATTGTAATGTATACATACTATTCAAATTCAAATGTTATAAATAATCATTGTACTGTTTCTGCAATGGGAATTTGAAGTATGATTTACATATGAAAAGTCTTCCGTTCATTCATCGGCTTCACATCCCACATTCACGGCACATTGATTGCATTCAATGCTTACATATCCCTTCCCATCGCTTCAATTCCATCATTCACGGAATTTGAATGTGATGTTTCTGTTCCAGTCTTACGTTTCTTGATTTTCACTCTTCTTCCTGTCATCTGCTGACTCTGGCACACGGATTTCCAGGATTTCATACATCCGCAAGTTTCAACCGATCGACATTCTGCTTTCTAAGGTTATGTCTATTTAATTTCCTTTGCTCTAATTGTATCTAATGGTCATTCTAAAGTTTGGAGTACTTGGGTGTGATCAAAGCCTCTTTCACTATGTGTGTAGTTACTATTAGGGGTAACCAGTAACTGCAAAATTACAGACATTCAATCACTATGTATTAACAAGGGTAAGTAATTTCATTCATATTTCAAGCACCATGGTCTGTTGGAACACAAATAATATAAAGTAAGCAGTGCATAGACAAAGTATATATATACTAATTTGATCAATATTTCTTAATCTGCAACTTGAGTAGGATAACATTACCCTAATTGAATTAGATTCATATAGTTTGTGATAGATGCTTTTGAGATAAACAATTTCTTCAAGAATTGCAAGAGATATCAGATTAAATTTACCAAAAAGATGAATATTCAGGGCTTTATTTGGTTGTTGAAGCTGATGGCTCTCTGTTCTTGGGTTTAAAAAAGCCTCTTGATTGCAGTTTAATGTTTCTGTTTTAGGGATTTTCTCATAATCAGATCTTTAAAAAGATAATATTTAGGCTTTTGCAAATGTGCATGAGAAGTAAGATGTGAAAAAATGATTTGGGTGTTTCTCAGATTTTGATTTTAGTTTTGGGTTTCCGCCAAAAGTGAATCTTTCACATTATTTGGATCAAGATTAAGGTTTTTGTTCTTAATCCTGCAATAAAGACGGGTGCTTTATCTTGCATATTGTGATGGTTAGTTTCAATAATTTTTTCAAATTCTATTTTCTGAATCACTGTTTTTTTGCTTATGTTTTGATGGATACTAATTTGATTCATAAATTACATTATCTGCAACTTTAGTTAAATTAATAACATAAGATCAAACAGTATGGAAATATAAAGATCATAAAGATTTAAGTCTCATGATGACGGTCAACCCCTGATAAAGAATTACAAACAAGTTCCAACGGCCGATAAGCTGCAATGGATGTCAAATTTAGTGTTTTTAACATTTTCCAACACCCACAAGATAAGATCTTTAGGATGTTGTTCATTAGGTGAGAGATTGTAGGATCATAGGTTATAAAATATGAAAATATGATTGTGCACATAACTGATGGTGTGAGGGGGCCTTGTTTATCTTTGATCATTTGCTACGAATAAGTTATTGTTATTCTGATTTAAGGATATGACTTACTTTCCTTTTTTGATTAATCATATTATTTGAGTTTTGAAAACTGAGCTAGATACAGTTGAGTGAACAAATAAAATTCAGTCATACGGATCGAATAGGTGAGTCTCCCAAATCTCTCTTTAATTCATGTAACTTCATAAATAATCTTATTTAAAGATTTATAATTGTTGTTAATCATAGACAAAGACACTTCATTAAAAAAATGGCAAAAAGTACTTGCAGGGTGATCCGACTAATCCTAAACTGTTTCGACCCATATGAAAATTGAATTGCTTCAACCATGACCCGGTTTGACCTGTTACATGATCAACCTGTTTTGTCACCTGTAACCTTATGTGGATAATTTTGGTTTGATCGATTACGGAGTGCTAGCTGGTGAATGGTTTTGTCCTTCAAGCTACTACAGAACTTGTAATCAAAACAAGTTTTAGTGAATATTATGAAGAATGAAAAACTAACATTCTAAATTGTGGAACAGTGTGAAAAACGATGTATGTAGGTTCTGTTCTCTTTTGTTGTTAATTAAGCTTATGTATACTGCTCTCATTTCTTGTTAATTAATCTCGTGTATACATTTTTGTTATCAAATTTGATGTGATAGATCATATAGGGTGCTTAAAAAGAAGCAAAGATTTCTTAAATCTGAGGTGTTATCTTGCAGCTAATTGTTTGTGTAGTTTGAGATTAAAGAGGTATGGGTCAAACTTTTGATATTGTTTCTTTATTTAATTATTTGATTTCTTTGTTGGTATGCTTTTTATAATAAAATATCAATTGTTTTATGATCATTGAAGGGCATTCAAGATTTCAAGCATTTATTTTTTTTCCAAAGCTAGTCGTTTGCTCAAACGTTGTTATTTTCATAGCATGGATATAGTGCTTATCCAGATAATTTTTCTACATGTTGCTTTATAAAATGAATTGTGAACATATAGAACCTTTTAGATGTTTATTCAACATACTGGGAATATGAACTTATAAATTCTAAACCCACCCATGACTCCATGAGCATTCTTTATGTTAGTTAGCTGTAACCTAAAGCTGACTTCATATGGATGATGTAAATATATGTGTTGCAAGCTTATTTTTATAAAAAATTTGGTTTCCTTCATCCATAGTTTCTTAACCTTGTTGGTGCTATCAAGATCAACTGAGCCAGCATTACACCATCAATTTTACATCTTAAGAAAATGTTAAGATGGAATCTTGAAAACTTGTACTTTGTTGGTATGCTTTTTATGATAAAAAAAATCACTTCTTATATGTTCATTGAAGGGAATTCAAGATTTCAAGCATTTTTTTCCAAAGCTAATCATCTGCTCAAAAGTTGTTATT
Organism: Flaveria sonorensis; assembly: GCA_025506505.1. NCBI lineage: Eukaryota > Viridiplantae > Streptophyta > Magnoliopsida > Asterales > Asteraceae > Flaveria > Flaveria sonorensis. Next base: position 58,823 of record JACCIY010001625.1, on the reverse strand, counting down.
TCCATAGCATGGAAAGAGTGTTTAATCGAAATGAATAGATAATTTTTCTACATGTTGCTTCCTTAAAGAATGAATTTTGAAATATAAAACCTTTTAGATGTTTATTGATTATCCTATTGAACTATGTTGCCAACAAAATTCTTGATCTTACAATTTATACTTGTGGCATTTGTATATTTACGGGTCTTCAAGGCTTCTGGGAAAGTCAATTTCAGTTGGGAATGATAACTTAGCGTGGACCCTACGGGAAAATAAAACATTTGAATTTAAATAATAATGATTCCTTGGCTAGTGGTAGAAACCATTTACAACCGATGCTCAGAAAGCCTATGAATAGTTGCTGCTATGCTTTTTCAAGTCTTATATGATGATCACAGTTGTATGTACTCACTGATTGCAAGCATTTGGTGTAGTTGTAGACGATCATGATGCTATTGTTATTTAATTAGGGGTACTAAAGAGGTTGACCATGCAATATGATGTTTAATATAAAGTAAGCTTTTGGCTTGAACCTCAAATCATGTTTGTATTGCTTACTGTGGCTGCACCATGTGTTCATTTAGCCATTTGTTCGTGTGGGATTACTTCTCGAAAGTAGAATGAATCAATATTTTGTTATATGATTTAAAGATAAGGGTAGTAGGTGGATAATATAAATTCTATGTAAATGTTGGTTTAATCTGATCAAAGTCACGGGTCAGTGTATTTAATAAACTAACTAATCACATGTTGTTTCTGGTTTATTAGAATAAAGTGGTGTCATGATAGTTTAGTTTGACCGGGTTTAGGAAGATGTGGGCTAATGCTGAGAAATCTAGTACACGTAGTAGAAGTGGAAACATGACTAATAGGTAATTTTTTATGTATTTGTTGTTATTACCATGTCCCACGTTTCTTCTGTAAGGCTATATATAGATTTAATATGATGAGTACAGAGCTTTTCAGTCTTCTGTATCATATATAATGATGTGTTTATGCCAATAAATAGGTGAAACTTACATAGTCCATGTGGAACTCTTTTTAATTATGTACTTCCCGTGACTGTGTTTGCCTAAGACTAATGCTTTTAGGCATTAACCCGTTAGCTATTTAGCTTCAAGTTTTTTCTTCAATATATCGTAGTTTGAATGGGATTTGCATATTAAGAATGCCGCCCAAGCTGCCCTAACATGAAGGTGCTGCACCCGCATCAACGCGCGAGTATTTCTACTGGTATTCTTGCTTATGTAGAGGTATCACCAACTGCAAGGAATGTGGTGGAAGAGGAAGAGGTAGTGGAAGGTCCGGAGCCATTCCTTGGTATGATATATTGCAAAAATTTTTATCACTTTATTCGTATGCAAATTAAATTGGCTTTTCAAAGCTCTCTTAAGTTAGATGGCCTAAAGATTGACTATAATCACAATATTATGTAATGATGTTGTATAACGACAATTTCTTATTCTAGATTATGTACATCACTGGTTGGTGTTTTAGTAGTATACTTTGGTTTGATATAGGTATAGATACACTAGATCAAACTAATTTGCTTCTTTTAAAGTTCTATTAAAATTTTGTATTTCTCCTTGATTACACATTTGTTTGACATTTCTTCTTATCTTTCACTTATACTTGAGGTTGGTTATGGGTAATTCTCTGTCCGGTTACTAATTGAACTAGTGTACTTACATATTATTTACGTGTAACCTCTTCTGGAAATTGCATATTATATCTTTCTTTGTTGTTTGTATATGTATGAATGCCCAATAATATTATATGTGATATGCTAATTCATATATTTCTTTTTTTATTTGTAACACTTGCTATGCAGTTGATAGCCTTAAATCTGCAATATACGATTGACGTGTTACAAGCGATTCATGCATAGATGTTTAGGGCTTAAGAATACAATTTTCAAAACAGCAGAAGACTTGTGCAATTCGAGAACAACTAACTTGTAAGTTGCAACTGTACCAACACTCTTTGCCACATAGCTGTGTTTGCTACATATCAAGAATCTCTCTCTTTAATACTTGTGTGTGTCTAGGTATATGGATACTTATGTATATACGTATATGCATGACTAATGGTGTGTTGCCTAAGGCATCTAAGGTGTTGGCACGATGTAGTCTATCACTTTGTCCATTTTTAAAAAAGTTAAATGAATTGTTTATTGCTTTAAAACAACTAATGGTTTGCTAAAGAATACAAAAGAAAGATGGTAGTAAATTTTGTGGTTGTGAACCATAAAAGCATCACACTTTTCTTGGAACCAAGAATGCAACAAGAACCTGACCAACAGTAAGTAACTACGAACGAGGATCAATTGATAAAACATGAAAGTAACTTAAAAGAAAGATATGTAGATAAACAATGGAACTTTGTTCATCTGATGTATCAACTAGAAGTGTACAACTATGAATATGTTTATATTAATCAAAGATAGCAACAACCTTGTAAAATGTAAACACGATGCTTATATCTGCAAAAATTAACAGTTACAATGAAAGAATTTGAATGTCTGAATCGAAGTCATACATGGCTTAGAGCACATTGACTCTGGCTCTAGCATGGCCTTGAGACACCTGGAACTGCTCGGTGATGCCCAAATGCGCCATCAGAAGCCAAACATGAGTCAAAAACTCACCCCCTTGCGAAGCTGCTGCTCATGGTGAAATCCTCTGCAGTGAGTAGCAGCATAAGCCAGAATCTCAATCCACACTTCACTCATGACTTTCCACATGCGATCGTTTTCCATTTTTTTCAAAGTTAACGCCAGCCTACAACCATCAAAGAGTACAGATTTGCTTCGATCTCCTTTCACTTTACTTGGCAAAACCTCAAGAGAATCAACTTCAAGCAGGTTGTTACAGGCAGCAACTTTTTCTGTAATGGGGCCTTTTTCTTTAAAGAAACGCATGGCCTCAGCACAAGTGTCACGATACCGGATCATACCAATACCTATTGGCAACATAACAGGATAAGACACGAGAAGATACAGCAGATAGTCCGATATGTGCTTGCTTTCTGTACGGTGGACGTTAGTGGTGGCTTCATCTTTATGGTCAATACCTGAGTAATAGCAAAGGGAGGTAGCAATGTGCCATATAAGAATGCTTTGATCGAATTCCACTTTAGTAGTGCTCCACAGAAGAGCATCACACTTGTTCTTTCTGAGAGTAAAACTACCTTTATGAGTGCATAACACTTTGGGATCAGAGTACACAACCATGAACTCATGAAACTGAGTATAAATCAAATATTTTAGGCTGTCAGAAACTCTGCTGTAAGTCTTGTAACGATGCTGTATGCGAAAATTATCTATCAGAAAGAATTTCTGAATTTGCAGGAAAATAGCAGGCCTCTCCTCAAGAGCAACACTTAGTAGATCAAACTGTGCAATGGAACCAGACCACCTTCCTTGGGTTTTTTGGTTGGGTTTTTTAGGAATGGGACTATGAGAAACATCCCGAGTAAGGTTTCTTTGGCTCAACCAATGATCCGTCCAGTCAGAGCGGAGCATGGTAATAATAGAAAATATTTCCAATAAAATGGCAACACCAAACAATAGGTAAGTAATGACAATGTCAATGAAGTGGTAGTTGCTCATATCACAGAGGAAACAGAACCCCACCGTCACCAGAACAAGGAAGAAAACACTAATAAGGCGAAGCATGAGCCCTCTAGACGTATACACCACGTAAGCCTTGGTGTAAAGCATGTCAAATGCAAATCCAAGTTCAATCTCAACAACATGAAAGGCTTTAATAGAGTTAAGATGGCGGAAGTAGGATTGGCTACGGTCACGATCTTCAAAAGTAAGTATGAGATCGACAAAAAGGTGCTTGAATGTTTGAAAAAGGTCATAAGCTTCTGATATGAGCATATCTTCCACAGGATATGCATGATTATTGGCTGGAAGTGGTGTCTCAGAGACCTCCTCAACGTCAACAATGAAACCTTGTGACTTCTTCAAGTGGAGACTCTCCAGGAATTTGGGATAATTTGGACCGGGGTCAGGGGGACCAAGCATCGAGTCACGAAGATTCTCAGTGTTGGCTAACCGTAGAGCCTGAATACGTTCTGCACATTTGATGAAACCGGCAAGGTAAACCAAGATGCTTAGCTGTGGGAGATCTGAACAACCCGCCCGGATAACAAAAGGATGTAAAGAGCTACACCTGACTGAAAGACAATCTCCACAAAGTGTCTTAAAGAAAGCTCGTTATCTTCCAATGCAAAGGCGGTTATGCATCCGGACCACCAAGGTGCAGGAGGAGAAAGGGTGCCCAAAAAGACATGAGGTCACTTGTGCTTAGCTTGTGCACTTGTGAAAGGGAGTGAGATGTGTAGGTGTTGCATACATCTAAGGCAGTTCGGGTGATAACACCAAGAGCTGCAGATGCCACTGCATATGCCAATAAGTAGGCAAACCAGAGAGCCATTCTGACTCGTGTTCTGGGATTGTATTTCCGAACGTTGCCTAGTAGAATTAACTTGAGCTGTGCAGCAAGGCTGATTAAAATCAGCGCGCGCAGGGCCCACTCGTTCCACATATTTTTAACATCATCTGGCACCACTTGGAAGAGTTTTCTGTGATCCGCAAGTGTAAGCAAGCCTATAACTGGACACAAGTTCAAAAAGCAAGTTAATTATCAGAATCTGTTAATCAATACCATGAGTATAAATGGTAGAAATAATACAAAAACAGAATGCAGATTGATGTGAGAATAGTTACCTCCAATGGATATCATCTTCCTTTCAAAAATGTAAGAAAGATAATGCTTTGTTTGGTTATTTATAATTAATAAAAGAAAGTAGATGAAAATTTCTATGTAATTTGTGATCAGACAAAAGTTTCATGTTTTATTGTTTTTCAACCTTAAGAAGTTATTGACTTGTGATGCAGGTGTGGTCGAGTGTGTTGTGTTCAAGTTGGGTTCTATAAGCAGAAACAAGAAACAACAATATTTTGACCACTAAAATTCAAAGGTTCACTTTGTTTTTCAACCTTAAGAAGTTATTGACTTATGATGGTTGTCAACATAACAAATTGGTGTGGATTGTGGGAAGCATATCCCAAAAAAAAAGTCTTAATCTTTTATGTAAAGTTCTTCATAACTTCCTATGAACTTACTATTATAATGCTATTTTATCAATAAAATGTACTACTCTTTTTATATGAACTTGAACATCAATATTGTTAGGCACATGAATAATACGACTTTTCTATTCATGGATTGATACGAGTATAACATGTATATCTTGAATACTTTATTTTACTATTTGCATAAAACGCTCATATCACTCGACGGGTGGGTTTGTGAAGCTAACCGGAACCAGTTGAGCTTCAATCTCAACCACGTTGGGTCCATATCGTGTTAAAAATATAAAATCTCCAGACCTAACCAATTCTTTGTTGCCTGGAAAGTTGCTTGAACTTTCCTCGTGTGATATTTGAAGAGTTTTGAAAAGCATAAAACAATCAATTTACTCCTATCATAATATGAAATTACAGGTTAAAAAGATGGAAACTTCACTTGACAAACTTCATCAATCAATCAGCAAAAGTCAAACAATGTGATCATGCATGTTTAGTGGGTGGGACCTAGCACAGAAACAAAAATCTTAAATTTGCTTCAAAAGTATAAAAACAGAAGCACATATATAGCAGTGTTGGGATCCTTTGACTTCACAGCCATCTTTCTCCTAGTTTCAGGTAATTAGAGAGCTTAAAGACGAGAGCTTGAGCAAAAGGTTCGAGATCTTTTTGTTCTCTCTCAAATTACAAAAGTTATTGTTTATTTGTCATTTATTTACATTTTTTTAGCTGTAAACAAAGTTGTCAAGCCTCATGGATGTTTGTAACAGGAGAGTTTCAATATATTTGTTTTGTAGGTTCATTTGATTATGGATACAAAGTTAATTTAAATTATAGGGGATATATGGGTCAATCTAGTAAGAACATTCCATTTATATTCTTTGGATACACGTCAATCTAGTATATTTATGCTGCGACCCTTACACTCTCTGGACTTACACGCATGTTGATATGTGTCAGAATCGCAAGAAAATAGGGGAGAAGGTTCCGAGATTTTCATAATGCTAACAAATTACACATTGCAACAAAGAAATATAAATCAAGACTCAACTACCTCCTAAATATAATATAATGCTGAAATAACTTGACTTATTCTCAACAAAATAAATAAAAATGGACTAGTTTAATTATGTTGTAGATAATAAGCAAACCCATGCAATGAGGACTCTAAAGGAAACAAACGAACATGACCTTGTTCGTGTTTGCTTATTAAGAAAGTGAAGTTTTTCATAAACTATTCACAAATAATTACTGAATGAGATTTCTTGTTTATGGACTTTAATTAAATAGATGAACTGTTCATGAAGATTTCACAAACACTTAACAAACATAAACGAACACAAAGAAAGACAATGAATACAAAAACTGTTTATGGACATAAACAAATACAAGTGAAAGTATATTAAGCTTTAACACATGCTAAACATAATTAACCAAACATATTGATGTAATTATCAGTTAACACAAAAATAAGAAATTTGTCAAGTGATATGTGAATTAATCTATATTTTAATAATACACATTATCCCACACTTAAAATCATTTTTGGTTACAAAATTATTTATTCATACACTTATTTAGGACATATTTCTATTTGTAGATTTTTTATTCAGTACCAACTTTTGATATATGTTATGTTTTGCAAGATAAAGACATAATTCTTTTTGGTCCACTGGTCTTTGGATCATTACTTTGCACCAGAGACTTGGGTTCGAAACTTGCTAGCGACATGATTGTTTTTTTTCTTTTTTTCTTTTCTTTTATTCCTAAGAAACAAGTATCTTAAATTTACACTTTTTATCTTTAAACTTTATCTAAGACTTTGAAAAAATCACTATAACCCTCTTGAGTTTTTAAAGCCTCAACTTTACTTTTTGTACATTTTACTTCACAAACCTAATTTCTTACGTTTTATTTTCATGTACGTGTTGGTCTAAATTCGAGTTCGCTTACGTTTTGATATATATTTTGTTCGGACACGAGCTGTGTCAAATATAAAATGTTTTCATGCTAATTTATGTACACTTTAAGTTGGTCTACTTTTGACGTTTATTTTATTTGAAAACGAATGAGGTCAAATATAATATATTTTGTTCGATGATATAAATTCGTGTAACTCTACATTTCGACAAAAATTTAGTCCAGAAACGAGTTGGGACGATTGTAGTATACGCCGCGTACGCTGCCGCCGCAACGCGGTGGTATATTACTAGTTTGGATGTTATAATCCTAAGTAGTCACTGATTTTATGGAAAACATAAAGAAAAATAAAGATTCTTAAAAAAATTCTCTAATGGCCATGTAGCACTTAACGTGTTATGTGAGAAATTACAGCCTACACAACCTATTCACTTATTCTACACACCCATGTGCGAGCCCAGATTGGGGTTTTAACCTAAATTCACCCCCATTCCAATATATCATTTATTTTCTCCCAATACCTAGCCTCCCTTAACCCGCTAGGTGATTTAGGGTCTACTTAAAGAGCTTTGAGAGATTTAAAGACTAAGATTGAAGATACCATACTTTCAAGGAGGATCTAGCACCATCCAACCCATATCCACTATGAGTTCTTCGATGTTTTGAGTTTAGGTGTCTTTTTTGTAAGCCTCACCGGCTAAACTCATATTATCACTTAGGTTAGATACAACTTGGAATATATTAACAACATGTACATAATTCTTGGTGTTGTTTATGTTGATGTCATGACAAAACTTGGTTATTCTTCAATAGTTATGTGTGTTTGTTCTAGTTTGATAAAATATACAATCTTATGGGTATTGTAAGCATGTTATATAGAAAAAACTCATGTTTTTACAATTCTTATGCATATAATTGCATCTTTTAAGTGTAATTATGATATTTGACTAGTAATAGTGAATAAAGGTTGTATTTTTAGTAAAATTAAATAAATATGCATCTTTATGCTTAGGTTTGAGAAGACCATGGTGTTTGTCATGAATCTGTCTTGTCATTGGTTATAAATTGGTTTTGTACTTGTGGTTTGATGTTCATTAATTGAATGGTAATTATAGTTTTAACTATTCTACATAAGCTAAGGTGGTTGTTATATGTTTATTGTGTTAACTTTCCAAAGATTTTTAGAATTAGATAATCTTGACAGGAGTTTAGTTCATCTTTCATATTGATATAATTGTATAATTTTGTTTCTCATAGAATAACTTTATGTGGATATTGTGTGTTATCCTTTTAGCTTTTCAAAGAGTTTATGTCTAGATATCTTTGATTGGGGGGGGGGGGGGTAGGCTATTTTCATGTATCATGTGTTAAAAAATGATCTCACCTTGAGTTTGGACTAGTTATAATTGCTATGCTAAAATTTGAAATTCAAATGATATCTTTTATTGATTGTGTATCTTCATCTTTATTTAAAATTAACATTCACAAATTCAAACTCAATTGATCGGTTAGATAGCGATAATGGTTTAATATTGGGTGTCATTATATCTACGGATCGATACACGGTTCTTACCTAAAACTTTATTATTATGCCATATGTGCACTTTTCTAATATGTGTAGCAAGTCCAAAGATAATTGTTTCTTTTATTAAAATAAACTGTGTAAAATTTCATATCAAATATACATATATCAATACACATGATCAAGCTTTAACGTAAACATAAGTTAAAATGGTCAAATGAGAGATGTTGACAAAGACATATAATACATTGAGGTATTGTATTTTAAAAACTAAAAGTAGTAAATAAAATTATAAAATATTTTACTTTTAAATGAACAAATATAAATGAACATATTATCGAACAGGAACATATATTAACGAATTTTGTCTCTGTTCATGTTCGTTGGTTAGATTAACGAAAAAAATTTTCTTTTTCGTGTTTGTTCATTTATTAGACGAAGGAAAATAAACAAACTTTTCGCTAAACAATCCATGAACTGTTCGCTAAACGTTTGATTCGTTTTCAACTCTACATGTAGTAAGGAGCCATCGTTGACTTAGTCCATTTCTTATGATTACACATAACATCGCCCCTCCTTAAAAACCTTGTCCGCAAGGTGAAAAAGCCGGATAAGCCTAGTGAAATCTCCATTTGGCTTCCCATGTAGCATCTTCAACCATACCACTAACCCATTTGACTAAAATCTCGTTGAAAGATCATTATTTCCCTTTCGAATAACTCGGCTGTCTAAGATTGCTTCTGGTTGGTGACTTGGGGTAGGTCAATAGTGACTAGCGGTAAGCAGCGAGTTGTGAATGTAGGTTCCTTGATGAAGTTTGAGCTTGCTAACATGAAACACTTGATGAACTAAAGACTAATAACCTAATGTTTAGTGTTCACAAGCAAATTTAAAACAATTGAGCGTTTTAGTTGGCATCCAAAAATTTATAAATTGACCACACAGGCAACGACTCTTTCAGCTCAAGTAATTTGGTCCACCTACAATTCAAATACTAGCAAACTCTTATTATAATCTCTAAAGATTGCGTTGCGTTAAGCATACATATTCCACAGTTAAACATACATATTCCACCGACAGAGAACATCACCACATAGGTGTCGACTCCTTTAGCTCATGTGTAATCATCAACAGAGTATGCGATCTTTAGTTTATTACAACAACCGACGAGGTTGAGCTGGCTTAGCATCAACAATGCAAAAAGCGTGGAGTTTAGAGGAATTAACGAACTTAGGAGCTGCAATCCTGTTATAAGCTCCCTTATATTCATCCTATTTCTTCCTAACTTCTTTCTTATTCACCTCTACTTCTTATGTTTTCATTTCTCATATGTGAGATTTGGTATTGATTTGAGCTTGATAGGTTAGGCTTAAGATGTTTTTGATAAACCATTTGGGTGTTTCTTGATTTGTTGAAATGTGTTTAGCAAATGGTACCGGTATGTAAGGCCCCGTTCCCGGAACGCTTACAGCTGGACCGTCATTGCATGAAACATTTAAAATACTCATCTCTTTGCAGCGGAAATAATAAATTTCATTTATAATTAAAACATGTTATCTCATTACATAAATCATTTACATTTCAAAATACAATAACATGTCCAAAATGTGGATGCCAGTCTAAAAACGTCCCCAGTAGCGTATGCATCCATGCCTGCAACTCCTCAGCATCAACAATATACCTGCCAACTATTATGCATACAAAAAGTCAGCGACGCTGAGCGAGTTCTAGTTTTATAAATAAAATACTTTACTTTCTTTAAATCATAACCTTCGTAATCGTATGCGATCACACAACATACATACACATAGATAATAATTATTCATTTATCTTTCTCAATGTACATCATCGTTCATTTCTCATTCATTCATTTCGTATGTTTCGAACTTCATTATTATTATCTTTCACTTCTATCTAGATCCTATCTCATGCAATACCCCCGACTCATGTCCGAAGACTGATACTGTGCCGGGGCCTGTAAAAAACCCCCGACTCATGTCCGAAGACTGACACAGTATCGGAGTACGCGACAAGGATCCCGTTTCGTTTTGCAACACCCCCGACTCATGTCCGTAGACTGATACTGTGCCGGGGCCTGTAAACAAACCCCCGACTCATGTCCGAAGACTGATACTGTACCGGGATGAGCATCACGACATCATTCGGGTCAACCTCAAGGATTAGACCCCCATCGAGTTTATCCCAAGGATAGACTCCCCGTGTGCATCCTTCGGGTTAGCTAAACTGCACACAGTTGAGCTGACGAAACATGGTCGTGCGCCTCCATTCATCGCTTGCAAGACTTTCATTCGTTCTTTACGTTCCACTTTTATTATCGTTATCTTTCACTTTCATTACATAATACTTTACTCACATTCATATATCATACCACGTAAAGTCACAACATTACACAACAAGTATAATAAAAATACATACGTTTTGAAAACCGTTTAACGGAGAAAGATAACACATACATACAACCATAACATTCACCCATAGACATCATCACAGCCACCACCTCATAAATAGCATAAGCCACCCCGAGACATCATTTCTTAGCACTTAAATTCTACTTCCAAAACTCCAGAAAAGAACCTAAGTCCCAAAGAAATGTGGATGAACAAGAACAAATGCGGGAGAACAACACTAATGCGGATGAACACCATAATGCGGATGAAACACCTCAGAAAATATTCATCCCAAAGAAATACGCATGAACACTGTAGCGAGAAGCGCATGAATAAAAGAAATGCGAAAGACACTTAGGCGCGTAAGAGCTACAAATGGGATGAACAAACACAATGCGCATGAACAAAGTACTTAAATGCGGATGGACAATGCGGATGAAGTCTTAATAAAACATTCCAAGTGTCCAAAGAAATGCGGATGAAACAAATGCGGACATTGTAGCAAGTGCGGATACTATAGCAAATGCGGGAGAATAAAGAAATGCGACGAACAGATTAACCCGCAAACATACTTATGCTATTTCCAGTTTCCCAATCACCATCCTAACACATCCATGGCTCAGATCTATCATACCACACACTTAGAACATACTAAACATCAAGTCTAACCCATAAACACCCTCTAAACAAACGTTCACAAAACACCCAACGAACATAAAGCATCAACTCATGGTTATCTTTTAAAATGCTTTGTCCGGTATGCATAATAGCCCCAACACTTTAAAAATCAGTAAACGAGGGGTCCTAAAACTTCACCTTGAAGCAGCTCTTCGAATAAAGCACCTCCAACTCGAAAGCCACTTGCAACAGCAGCTTCAAAAATCCCGAACACACCTCTAAACATCGAGAACTTCGGTTACAAGCTGCAAACTAAGCTAAAACCGAACATAAACCCGAGAACTAACCTTTTTGCAGCTTCTTGTTCCTTCTTCTTCTCCAAAAAAAACGGTTCTTTTGCTCTCCTTCTTCTTCAGCAGAGGCCAAAAATAGATCTGCTGCTTTATGGGGCGGCCATACCTCCTTTATATTAAAATAATGAGTTTGTGCACCTTTTGCACTTTGCCCCCCCTTCACTTGTATCCTTTATCTTTTCCTTCTAGATACTTTTCCTTTCGTTTTCTTTTAAATAGAATTTCGGGGTGTTACAACGGTACACAACTTAATTAGTTGGAGATACAAACCCTTTTGTAGAAACTATAGCCTATTACCATTATAATGTAAAGTGGTGGTAAGGTTTGAAAATTAATCATAATACTATATGTAGTATTATGCTACATATATGCAATATTATATAATATAATTACATTATGGATATAGAATCAGTTTGACAAGTTTAAATATTTTTTTAAATAGTAAAACCTGAAAATTAAAGATAAAAGTTTCTTAATTTTGTGGCGCAAATTCTTTAAAATGATAATAACGTACAAAAACATTATTAATGTCACGAGGGAGGAGTTTCAAGTTTTGTCACCAAAGGGAGTTTTCCTTTGATCGTTACACACATGTAACAGGGATGGTTGATGGGAACTCTCGAGTCGAATAATAAAAAGAAGCTAAATGCTAACCTTAAAGCTAAATGGTACACATACTAAAAACTAAGCCATGAAAACTAAACCGGTAAATTGTAAAAGCTAAAGCTAAAAGTTAAACCCTAACAAGTTCCATTTGCTTCATTTTTATATGTGTTTGTTTCTTTCTATCTCTGGTCCACCCCCTCCCTTCTTTCTTCTTGACTTCTTCATTGTCTAGCCTATTATCCAGCATCTGGAATAGATTGTCTCTTGTTTATCATCAATTCGATCTGCTTGCTTTTAGTGGTGTTGATTTTAGTTTGTTCAACTATATATGAATTTCATGAAGGAATCTGGGGTGGGGTCGGACTAGGGTTTTATAGCTACATTATGCCTTTTTTTATTGCAGACCAATCTTAATGTCTTTATTTCTATCATGGTATGTTAGTATTCAGGAGATATGGCTATTACTTTTACTGCCTGGGGTGTGATTTTTTATTTAGGGTAGCTTGAAATCTGAATGTCTCTAATTTTCAAGCCACAAGCTAGGTTTAGTAGTATATGTTTGAATCTTTATTGGAAATACATATGTTGTTTGATTCACTTGTGAAGATAACATTAAGGCCAACATTATTCTTATGCTCGTAAACTATAAAAGACTACTAGAAATTTTCATTCGTTCGTGCGCTTCATTTTACTAGCCGTACGGATTGTGGGGCCGCATAACTTTCTAATAATATGATACTATACAATTCTGGTAGGTCAATATATCACTAGGCTTATAGATCCTACATATGGACTTACGGATTGGCACGACTCTTTTGCCTTGCGAAATACACACCTTATTATTCACTGTATCTAATTTCATGTTTATATCAATTTGGGTGCCTCTTTTCTTAGCGGTTGTAGTATGAAGATATGGATGATGTTAACGGTTCTATGGGTTTGTTGAGATTCACACGGTGGCATTTTGATAAATAGTTTTAAGTTTGAAACGGAGATGTAAGATAGGAAAATCTAACTAAAACATGCATATTCTCCTGTCTTTTTTAAATGTTCATAACTTTTTCATATGTTATTATTTTTGTAAAAAATACTATATTAACGAGCGCTTTTTATCTTTAATATGCTATAAAAAAATTACGAAAAAAGAAATTTATTTATTTGTACCATAACATTACCCAGATTTGCCAAGGACATTAACACTATAAATCGCTAGATCATAAACACCGTAATTCGTCAAGTTATAAACATCATAAAATTGGCTATCTCAAAAATATAATAAAATCACCTAAGTTAAAAACACCATTAAATTGCTTAGTTTACAAACACCATAAACATCTAATTCAAAGATAACAAAAATTACACAGTTCAAATGCTAAGTGATTTTATAGTGTTTTTATAACTAACAATTTTTATTGTCTTTTAGAACTAGACATCTTTATGGTGTTTTTCATAACCGGTCGAATTTTAAGTTAATATAGACCTAGATAACTTTATATTGTTTTAATACTAAACCTTTTTGATGTTTTAAACTAATAAATTTATGCTATTTTAGAATCGAACAATTAAATGGTATTTTTGAACTGAACAAACATATAGTGTTTAAGAAATGTGCAACTTTATTGTGTTTAAGTACTACATAATTTTATGGTGTTTTAAACTGAATGATTTTATTACGTTTCTAAAGCGAATAACTTAATATTGTTGTTAAAACCGGACGAGTTTTTGGGGCTATTGTGATGATGTATTACATTTTGGCGTCAAAATTACATGACGAATAGTTTTTCAATTTATATTACTTTCAGAGATGAAATGTAACATCAACTTTAAATCAACCTAAAGTATAAACTTTTTCTATATTTATATTTTTCTTTGTGATTTTGTTTTATATATACAGTATGTATCATAAAAATATTAAATTAAATTCAACATCCATGTACAAAAATAACAAGTTGTTTAACTTTTTTGGATATGACATTTTCATGTACATGTTGTTGAATCTTTATATCGAATCATTGCTTTTTACTGTTATTCTTTTGTACACTATAAAATTTCTTAATTTTAAAACAACATGGATCGTTAAGGTAAAAAACCCAAAATTTTCTACCTTTAAACACAATAAAATCGCCCAGGTCAAAACACCATAAAGTTGCTTAACTTGAAAACAACATAAAACATCCACTCAAATACATCATAAAATTATATAGTTCAAAATGCTTGGTGATTTTATAATGTTCTTGAATTAGGTGATTTTATAGTGTTTTATATCTCAACAAGATCATGGTGTTTTAAAAATGAATAACTTTATGGTGTTTTTATAACTACACAATTTTAGTTTTCACATAAGGGGTGGGGTGTGGGAGGCGCCCACTTCCTTTTATAGCAAGTTTCTTAGGGTTTTGACTTTTCAATTTGGTAACTTGGATCTTTTGACGTTAATTTTATGAAATTTCATGTTTCTATTAATTGTCTGGAAATTTCAGGGTGGTACAGAAACAAAAAGCTAACAAAAACATTCCTCCTGATGTATGTTTGACATGGGTAAAGATTCCTGCGATGATTACTTTGACACAATTATAAGGGTATGATTTTCTATAATGGCGATTAAAGATAAAGAAAATAGGTTAAGGATGTGAAGACTTATATTAGTCATTTTCTTGTTTTTTTGTATTACTTTAAGTTTGCATTATTGTATTTAAATGCTTTGTGTAAATATTATCCTATAAGTTTTGATGACAGTAATCTTCAAGGGTAGTTCAGGCCAGTTTGAGTTTGATGACCAGTAATCTTCGAGGGTAGTTTAGGTATTTTAGGTCTTTTTTGTGTTGGGCTACTGGATTATATGTGTTGAAGATGAAATCATAATCATCCCTGCAATCACCACCGCTAAACGGAGAAGAGCAATGACAGCACCAACGGATCCGCTTTCTCTTTTCCTCGTCTAGCTTCCTTTCCGTTCGTCTTCTTACGCCGTTCTCTTCAGGTAATCTTCATGTTTAAGCAGGGGCGAAACTTCTTTGGGGCGGGGTATAGAGAATATACCCGAGAACCATTCATAATTATCCAGTCACAAAATCAGATATATATCAAGTTCTACCTTATCATAGTTTATTATTTAATTGTTGTATTTATCACTTCCATATAGTTAGCTAGTTGATAGCATAGTTTGTTTAATATGTTTCTATATAAGCTGTACAATTCTGTTGAATATCATTACGATTTTCACAAACCTTAATATGATATCAGAGCTACTCTGATCCATTCTTCTTCTCTTAACCTTAATTGCTTTCTTCATCCTCATTCGATTCTTTACAGCCCACTAGCCATGGCCGATCAAACCAACTCTGCAATTGTAGTTGAACTAAACAACAAGAATAGCGTAACCCTAGTCAACTTCCCTGCAACTCTGAAGTTAACCTCCAACAATTACTTAGGATGGAAACCCCAAGTTGAAGCACTCCTATATGGTCTTGATCTCTACAAGTTCATTGATGGAACTTATCCTTCTCCAAAACCCATCACTACAGTTGATGGAACAGTGACTCCACACAAGATTTTCAAGCATGGTTAGATAGGATCGACTTTTATTTGGAGCTATTATGGGCACCCTCACCTAATATCATTCCTCTAATCAAAATGCTCCTCATCCCTTGAAGCATGGAATATCCTCTCCAACACTTATGCTTCCCCTTCTAGAGGTCACATAAAACAACTCATCAGCACCGACTGAAACAATGTTCTAAGAAGCAAGGTCAAAGCATCACAGACTATATGCAAGAAATCAAAACGATCGTGGATGAACTGGCTATTCTCGGCAAGAAGCTGATGAGGATATCACAGATTCAATTCTTGCAGCCCTTGATCAAAATCTGTACAAGCCAATTCTAGATGCCATGTATGCTCGTGATACACCCATCTCTTTTAAAGAGCTTCATGAAAAATTAATTAATCATGAGCCGGCTCTAGCCCAAGTCGTTACAGCAGCCAACATTCACCAACGAGCACTGTATTTGTGGCACAAAATCGGCAGAATACAAGAAACTGGAACTCAAAGCAACCTGCCAAACACATACATAGTTGTCGAGATAAGGAGGAGGAGATGGTTTGCTGCCTACTCCATCGTCAGCAGGTCCTTCAACAAATGCTCCACGACCTATTCTCGGAAAGTGCCAATGGTGCCATGTTAAAAGACACACGCTTACTAATTGTGTTGTTTTTAAGAAGGTAAATCCAACCATATCAGTACCTTCATACAATAGACATATGTATGTGCAAAATCCACAGGTTAACATGATGAGAACTTAAGAAGATACTTTGGTTAACTGGTTGTTTGATAGTGGCGCATCTCATCACGTGACAAATGATCTTCAAAATCTATCTCTTCATGCACCTTACGATGGAACTGATGACTAGTGATTGGTGATGGTTCGTGTTTATTGATCTCTCATATTGGTTCAGTTGTGATTCAAACCCCTAATACTCCTTTGATTTTAAAAAATGTTCTTTGTGTTCCCGCTTTATCACGTAACATCATCTCTATTTCTTCTTTGTGTCGTGACAATAAGTTTCTAATCCAGTTCTTTTTGCATTTTTCTCATTAAGGACTTGAAAACGAACCTAACTCTACTCAAGGGAATTGCAAGCAAGGGAGTCTATGAACTAAGATCAAAGGTTCAATCTTCTTTCCAACCATCCATTCACTCTCTATAGAAGACATCATCGACAACTTGGCATCATCATCTCGGTCACCCTAATAATAAAGTTTTACAACTATTGTCTTCTGTTATTTCTTCTAGTTTACAATTTGAAAACCATTGTAATTCTTGCAAGGTGAACAAAGCTCACAAGCTTCCATTTTATCTATCAACACTTACTTCTACTTCTCCTCTTGAATTGATATTCTCTGATGTTTGGTCTTCGCCTGTTTGCTCAATTGATGGATACAATATTACATCATATTTGTAGATCACTTTACTAAGTATATCTGGCTTTATCCTCTGAAACAAAAATTTGATTCACTAAATACATTTATCCGATTTCAAAGATTAGTTGAGAATTTCTTTAAAACCACCATCAAACAATTGTTCTCTGATAACGGTGGAGAATATCTCAAACTTGCACCTCATCTTAATTCTTGTGGCATCTCATATTTGACATCTCTACCACACACACCAAACACAATGGATATGCCGAACGTAGGCATAGACATATTGTTGAAACTGGGTTAACATTGCTTTCTCATGCTAATATGCCAACAACATACTGGCCCTTTGCGCTAACAGCATCCTATCTAATTAATAGGTGCCAACTCCTACTCTACAAAACACTTCTCCCTACTATCGTCTCTTTGATAAACTCCCAAACTACACTAAACTACGTAGCTTTGGTTGTTTATGTTATCCTTGGCTTAGGCCATATTCATCTCACAAACTTGATCCACGATCAAAACCGTGTATTTTTGTTGGATATTCTTCCTCTCAAAGTGCCTATTATACACTTGATCTCACCACCCATCGGATATATGCAACTCATCACATGACATTTGTTGAATCTGTTTTTCCTTATGCAATTTAACTTCTAATGCAGATTCTTTATCAATGCCACTTTCACATTGGTTACCTCCTCCTACCCCAACTATTCAACAAATTCCACTCCACCCTAACTCCACCACCTCTAGTCCCCTGTCTCTACACGTGATCCATCAGCTCCAAACTCTCCTATTTCGTCCTCATCATTTAGCCTAATGTCACCTACTGATGCTTCTTCTTCTACTCCTATTGCTTCCTCCACAACTGAAATTGATCCCACCACTCCTATTGCCTCATAACCTGCTGAAATCAACCCACCTACATCTCAAACTTCCCTTAAAACATACAGTAGCGTTCTAAAGTCACAAATCAGCCTCCACAACCATCTCAAACAAGAACTCACCCAAACCCAAAGCCCAACTCAAAATATCATAATGATAATTTTATTATGTACAACTCTTCTGCAACTCACCTTATGGAGCCCTCTTCTACCAAACAGGCTCTAAAACACCCTCTCTGGCATAAAGCCATGAATGAAGAGTTTAAGGCTCTTCAACGAAATCACACATGGACCCTTGTTCCACCAACTTCCGCTCAAAATGTCGTAGGTTGCAAATGGGTTTATCGCATCAAGTATAAACCTGATGGTACAATTGAACGTTTAAAAGCACGACTAGTGGCTAAAGGATTTACTCAAAGGCCTGGCATTGATTACATCGAGACCTTTAGTCCTGTTGTGAAACCCGCTACTCTTCGTCTTATTCTTTCTCTTGCCATTTCACACGGTTGGTCTCTCCGGCAACTTGACATCAACAATGCCTTCTTGCAAGGCAACTTAGATGAAGATGTTTATATGGCCCAACCAACTGGATTCATTGATTCTTCTAACCTATCATATGTTTGTAAACTTAACAAGGCCATTTATGGTCTTCGTCAAGCTTCTCGCGCTTGGTATACCGAGCTCAAAACCTATCTACTATCTCAACAAATTTGTCCAACCATTTCTGATCCTTCTCTCTTTCTTAACAATACATGCTCCTCACCTATCTATATCCTTGTCTATGTTGATGATATCATCATTACAGGGCCTTTTGTCTCTATCTTAAACTCTTTCATCACTACCCTTGCTAAGAAGTTTTCCCTTAAAGATCTCGGTCCTCTTTCATATTTTCTTGGTGTAGAAGTACTTCCTCACCCAAAGGGTCTTCTTCTTTCTCAATCCAAATATATTCTAGACATTCTTTCTCGTGCTAATATGACTGATTGTAAACCCGTATCAACACCAATCACTAATACACACACGTTAACATCGTTTGGTGGTACACCTATTTCGTCTCCCACGGAATATCGAGCATTTGTAGGAGCATTGCAATATTTATCTATCACTAGACCAGACATTGGATTTGCAGTTAATAAACTCTCCCAGTTTATGCATGCACCTACTACTGATCATTGGTCTGCTTTTAAACGGGTCTTACGCTATTTACATGGGTCACTCTATCATGGATTATTATTACAGCGACAATCACCATTCTGCTTACATGCTTTCACAAATGCTGATTGGGCGGGTGACAAGGAAACTTAGCGAAGTAGCACAGGTTACATTGTTTATTTGGGTTGCAATCCTATTTCTTGGAGCTTTAAACGTCAACCAAAATCTGCCAGATCATCAACAGAGGCAGAATTTAGAGCAGTTGCTTCGGCTACAACTGAATGTTTCTTTACTGACAGAATTGGGTTTCAAGTCCACTCTTATTCCTACAATATATTGTGATAATTTAAGTACCACCCACTATTCAGCTAATCCCGTTTTTCACTCTCGAATGAAACATTTGGCATTGGATTTTCACTTTGTTAGGGAAAAGGTTCAAGAGGGTTCACTAAGAGTCGTACACATAGCAGGAGATGATCAATTAGCAGATGCTTTTACTACACCTATACTCCAACTTCGATTTAACCTGCTTATTTCCAAGATTGGACTTACTCCTAGACCGTCCATCTTTAGGGGGAATATAGAGAATATACCCGAGAACCATTCATAATTATCCAGTCGCAAAATTAGATATATATCAAGTTCTACCTTATCATAGTTTATTATTTAAATTGTTGTATTTATCACTTCCATAGTTTGTTTAATATGTTTCTATATAAGCTTGTACAATTCTGTTGAATATCATTACGATTTTCACAAACCTTAATACCGGGGCACACCCCCCTATTTTTTTTGTCTAAATAGTTTACTTTCGTCCCGCCCCCTAAGCTTTGGTTCAAGCTCCGCCAATATGTTTTAGGGTTTCGATTGTCGACGGGGGTTTGATGTTAAACAATGAAACACAAAGCTGAAAACTATGTTGTTTGCCATTTCCGGTCATCTCCCCTGTTTCTCGTTGGTGCTCTGTTCCTAGAGCTCGAGAGGCAGAGGATACGGGGGATGAGGTGGCCGGCACAGTTGACCGAACAAAACGACGACAATCAAAACGATGAGGCATGTTTGTTGCTTTAGGGTGGAAACGTATAAGGAGTTGGAAATGTTAATGTGATATGTGGATAATGCAATTAGAAGTAACTGATTTGTAGACTTTTTATACAAGTGTTTAATGTTTTAGAATGTATTCAAAGTTTTAAAAATGTTAAAATGGTTAAAGTTTCATAGACCATAGTAGTTGATAAAGGTAAAAACTAGAATGGTAAAAGTTTTATGAAAAACTAAAATGATTTTTGATTGAAGGTAATATAACTATATTTATTATAGCATCTAATTTCTTAATAAATATTCCATTATATTATGTACACACTTCAAATATAGAATGGAAGGAATAGTTGAGTCAATTGCATATTTTATCATGGCAATTCCTCCCTAACAAGAGCATTAAGGTTTAATAAGTTTGCTTTAATAGCATAGATTTTTGCTCTCATGATAGAAAAGAAAGTTGCGATGCCACCGCTCTTACAAAAAAGATAATAAAATCACTTAAATTATGCACAAGGTATCATTGGTTTTATGTAATTGGTGGCTGCCGGATGATGATGGGTCTAATAGCCGAATGACACTGTTTATAACCACATTCATTTGCTTATGTTAGACTTGATGCACTCTGTGTTATCTAACAAGAAAGCAATCTCATTGTTTTCTAGTGATGGTACGTTGATGATGACGGGCTTTTGTTCGCCTGAGATGTCACCGACTCAGTTATGATGGCTGAACCCATTCCTAGCTTGGTTGGAATCCACTCGATAGGCGATGACGATGAGAAAAAAGAATCGGTTCGTTATTATGACACCGTAAACACAATGTTTGCAGCCACAACGAATTGTTGTTTTCGAGACTTTTATTTCTACGGTTTCGTAAATAAAAAATGGCTATGATGGTAAGTACAAGATGATCGGACAATATATACGTTTATCTAACCTTGGTACCATGTTGGATAGAAGGGTTTGAGATGTACCATGAACGATCTCACACAAAATTCATTAGCTTTTACCTAAACTTCTATGTGGACCATGGCTTTGTCTTTGAAGTCAGACTCCAGCTTCTTCAGAATGTCACCATAACGATCCAATTTTTTTGGCTTGGTCTGGTAGATGCTTCTGGACCGTGTTGGCACGAGCTGATACTTCGATGCACGACTCCAGCTCTTTCAGTCATTGTATTGTGAGGAATGTCTTTATCGATGCTTTGTTCGATTCTTCTTCACTAGCAGACATTTTGTTTTGTGATTTATTTGTTCAATTCCTTTGAGATGTGATTAGATTATGAGAATAAGAAGTTATTAGCCATTTTGGGCATGGGTAGTTGGATGGATTAACCTGGTAAATTTATTGTATATTTCATCATTATGCTGGATCACTTCAGATTTAATTCTTTATATGTGAAGATCTTTCGAATTTAATATTAAACAGAACAACATTGTGTAATTTCGTTAACTCTTGCGTGGTTGTTATAAGATATATTGATCTTGCGATGTAACGTTTACTATCAAATCAATTTATATAATTTAATAGCAAATAATTAAGTTGACAACAGATCATTTTTAATAATATAAACCAGACTAAATAAAGTTAACATAAAACTTGCTTAATTTCCCAAGAGTGATGTAAATATACAGTTGATTTAGTTATATGTAGATTTAATTTTGAGTGTTTTTAGATATTTTCTATTAATTGTTTCCTTCGATTATTTTCAATAACATGTAATCAAATAATAATTTTTTTTTTCGTTTTGTTTATTTGAATGTGTATATAATTTATAGAATTCCACATACATAACTCTTCGGTCTCATCTTAAAATATGGTTGGTGCATCTTCATCATCATGTAGGGATGCTCTCATAAAATGTATGGAATTAAAGAGCAAATTACGAAAGACTCAATATGTGGAGATGTCTTGGTCGAAAACTTCAATAAACTAAAAGATGGAGGAGAAGATTTAATTTTCTAAAGAAGATTTAAAATAGCCATGGTTTTATGTTATATTTATGTTTTTAATTTAAATAAGTTTTACTTTGCATTATAACAAACAAAGTTTGCTTAATTGTTTGCATTATAACAAGAAGTGGTAAAAATATTAACATTCTTCGAAAATAAGAAACAGTCAAACAACTTGATATCATCTAGAATCCATCCTGTCTAGCTTTTAATATTTCTAACTGGTTTTACTTAGATTTTATTTTATATTCAGTAGTGATTTTATTAAACTTTCATACTTTTATTACTTGCGTCTCCTTTGCTAAGTTGACATCTGATAATAATATCATAGATTAGTATTTGAACTTTAATTTCATAAGCCGAGGTGTCTGATCTATCTTTACAGCAAGACCAAAATCCCACGTTACATCACCAATATAAAGTCTCCATGTGTCGCATTGCAAAAACTCCGTAGCCAGTTCTGTTTTCCATTTTCCTCCGACTCATTACAACTCTTTGTATTGGAGCAGTGTCAAATGACTTTACTCTTGAGTGGTTATTCTTGTGTTGATACAGAGAAAATGTTAAGAGTTATAGATGAATTACCAATATGTAGTTAGTGCTCTTGTTCCTGACATTTAATACAAGTATAACAAGATAACATACCAAAAGTTCAGGTCTCCCTCGTATCTTTCTTTAAAATCCTGATTAGTTACCATGCTGTCAAGAAGATTTACTTCTTTGTATAGAATATTGAAGTATGTTACATAAAAATGTGGATAAACTTGGCATAATTAGTATATCAACCTCCAAGATAGATACAACATAATATTTGAACACGTCTAGCCTTGGTTTATTGTCATAAAGTGTAGTGAGTTGAAGGTTGTCGAAGTTAACTTGTGTGACTACATAAACACACTTGCATAATAAATAATAATGTAAATAAAAGATACTTACCATGATAGTACTCATGCAGAACATTCTAAATCAAGATGAAGGATCTTTACTTCGCTCTTTAAAATTTAAGATTTGTGTTCACGCATCAATTACATTTGTATGGATATATGATCCCGGATAGAAGCTCTTAAAATAACTTTGAAGATTTTTGACCCAAGTCTTGATTTATAAACAAGCATGCTATTTCGATTGGAAGTTATATTGAACATTTTTAAAATCAGAATCAAACATACAATAGAATTGTAATATACTTGCAATAACTCCTCAGCATGAGCAAATATATACTGTAACACCAATAACTCGGTAGTTGGCAAATGTTGAATATTTAAACTAAATTTGATTATAGTAAGGCGAACACATAGCAAGTGCCTCCGATAACATTTTTTTTCTGGTACAAGTTGCAAGAGTGACATTGTCTTCAATATTGTTGTAGCTTCAATATCTTCTTAGTTTTGCATAACTATAAGAACAATCACTATTGCATCAACTTTAGCTTTAATTTCTTTTTGATTTTCAACAATTGTTTCAATCTCTTCATTTATTTCATCACTATTTATTTCATTCACACCTTCATTTTATAACTTCATTTCTGTTTTCTCTTGTTTTCGCATAACCGTTATATCTTTTATTAAAACATGCTAAATAGTGGATACTTAATAACCTTTATTCCTATTAGCTACACCTTTCATGTACGTGTTCATTAATTTAATATGTACTTTATTCTTCCTTCTAAAAATAAAGTATTCATCTCTACGTAAGTCTTATAGAAAAACTCCATGGTTTGATTCACTTCTCATGGGTTTCCTTATTAGTCTCCAACTCTCTTTCTCTATCTTTGTCCACATTAATCTCTATTAATTCATTGTCTGTTCATGGTTCATTCTCAAATAAGTACTCCTCCATTTGTTGATAAGGTCTCTAATTAACGTAGTTGATTGCCGGGTTTTTAACAGAACTGTTCAGTGCTCCATGCCTTTTCTTGTACTCATGCATATAAAGTACCTAAAATAGGAAAGTGTGATGAATAAATGTGTCACGTGAAAAACTTAAGATTATTGCATGATTGATAAAAACCTATTGCATTATTACTATCAATAAACATAACGCAAGAAATAATAAAGGTCCATTTCATGGCTTAATGAAATTCCAATAAGCTTTTAAGTTTTTTAAACATTCTATGACATAGATGCACCAATTCATATTTTGTATTTCTTTCTCATTATCAATGTTCACAGGAATCTATTGATTTATCATTGTTGAATTTGTGACGAATCGTACTATTATAAGAAGACCACAATAAAGTTTAGTTTAAAGAGCATTCCACCATTTGTTTGTTCTTTCATTGCTGGCATAACATTTCCAACTACACTCCGGCCTTGAGGCTTAAAATTAAACCTTAAACTCACCGGTAGGTGTTTTTTGTTTATTCTTCCCAAGAACCTTAGTCTTTCCTTATAGGATTCCAAGAATCTCATGTACCTTTGCTCATGTTATTTTAAACTGATCATTTTCCATGTTTAACTCATTTCTCTCGTAATCATAGTTCACAACCAACCAGTAACCCAAGGCTATTGGTATGTTATCTACCTTCATATTAATATAGACCTGAAGCATAATTTCTTTAACTGCAACAATTTATGCATTAGTGGATTCTAGATAGCATCAGTGAACTTTGAGGTGAGCTAAGCATTAACAACTCCTTGTTATTGTAGTGAACAAATTGTTGCTTTGATTTTTGTTCTTTTAACTTTTTCGTTTTAACCTTCGATGGTGATTCCACAAAATCATCATCATCATATTCCTCCCTTTTTCTTATCTTCCATAACTCAAAAATGTTTATGTTTTTTATCCTTTCTCCTATTATAATTACACAAACAATATCAGTACAAAACCACACAAGTATATTACGAAAATCATGCAATTACTTACGAACATTCTATTCTCTACTACGACTTATTTCAAAAATGAATCACTATAAGCATATGATGTTTCATAACTATGTTCATAACCTTAAAGTTGTTAATCATTCTTCTTTTTAGTATGTTTCTGCCTTTGAACATATGTTTTCAAACAAACAAAGATAAAAGTAAGAATATGGTTTCACATGGGTATAATCATATTACACAACACCATCGACTTACCTGCATTAACCTTCTTCTGAACCTTCTCCATCATCATTGTGGATTTTCTCTTCAAACTATGTTAGGTTTTCTTTATATTATGCAAGCGTATTTTGATAATGATGTAGACTTGGGTTGGTTACTCAACCTAAAAATAGGGGTGGAATTATATTATAAGTTCTTCTTGGTGAAGCTTAGTAATCAAGCATTTGGTTATGGTCAAGTGATATGCGTTTGCTGCAGTACACAACTGATATGGCTATTGATGTAGGTATCTTAAACCATTTCAAGTGCTGTTTAATTCAAACATAAGTCCATTCGTAGCCAACATAGATCACAATCAATATAATCACTATCAATACACATTCAATGCAATTCATGTGCTGTTATAGAAAATACAATTAAATATAATCATTGGCTAATACAAACATCAACCAATTAAATACAAACATCAACCAAATACAAAAAGATTACGAATATACACATCAACCAAACACACACACCAACCAAATACCATAAGATTGAAAGATTACCACAATTATCTTCATATTATATATCAAAAGATTTAATTAAGTACTATATACCAAAAGATTACATTGGTTAGCCTAGGTATACAAAAAGATGTATTGTAACCTAGCTATGACTGATGTAGCGCACGGAATGAAGTTGAAACCAAACACGTTGATTCTGCGAATGCCCGTGATGATCTTCACCCAAACCCCCAAATTCGACCCCAAGAGTCACGAATTCGAAAAGACAAGATTTCAATTATCCAATAGTTCAACTGCCCTTTCAGATTACATCCAGTAAACTTAAATAGCAAAAAAAAAGAGTTCGAACGGGCCTAAAACAAACAACCACGGCCCAAACAAAAGCCCAAAACAAAACCAAAAACTAGAGAAAAACATAAAAGTGGCCCGAAAACCTATTTAGAGGCCTTATTTTGGAGAAATAACGGGCTAACCCGCCTACGGCGGGTTACCATGACGTAGTCTTCGTTTCCACGGTCGTTTCGACTGGTAGAACGTCAGAAACGGAGACTCATAGTCCAAGTTATGCCAGTTTTCGTGCAGCACGGTCTTGAGCCTCTAAAAACAATAAAGCCCGGTCCTCAACACTTTGGCTCGCATCAATGACCTAGCATCAGAAAAGTAATTTTTTATCGACTGATGAGCTTAAGTTGAAGGTATCTCCCCATCTATATATGATGGCTTTGTATCCTCATCTGCCCGAATAGAGCATCGGAGGAAATATGGAGTCCTCCTCCTCTCAAGGTAGAGCGAGATATCAAAAACATCCCGGGCATGAAGGGCTGATGTCACCTTCATCACACAATGGACTAGCCCATAGTCTAGTGACAGCTTTGGGAACTTGAAGAACACTGTGTAGTGCTAGAAAGTGTGCCGAGTGGCCAAACCTTTTCGGCTAGCTGCTCCACATTAAAGAGGTCAATGTTGACATGGTTAACACCGACCATAGCTCCTCTGGATATTCTCTAGCACCAGCCAAGGTAGTAGAGAACCGTCCAT
The DNA here is from genome assembly GCA_025506505.1 of Flaveria sonorensis. Classification (NCBI taxonomy): domain Eukaryota; kingdom Viridiplantae; phylum Streptophyta; class Magnoliopsida; order Asterales; family Asteraceae; genus Flaveria; species Flaveria sonorensis. The sequence continues at coordinate 31,782 of JACCIY010001625.1, read as the reverse complement.
TCTGATGGATGTCTTGTGATGGATGGTGACAGTGAACATCTTCCGACAAACTGAAATTTCAATAAATGGTCACACATTTTCCTTAAAAACACAAATGAGATCGAGAAGGATACTTACTGATGTAGCGCACGGAATGAAATCGAAGCTCAAACACGTTGATTCTACGAATACCCGTGATGATCTTCACCCAAACCCCAAATTCGACCCCAAAAATCACGAATTTGAAAAGACAATTTTTTTAATTGCAGAAATGATCAAATGACCATCCAAATTACATCAAGACAACTTAAATAACAAGTCAAAGTTCGAACGGGCCTAAAACAAACAACCATGAGCCAAACAAAAGCCCAAAGCAAAACCGAAAAAACTAGAAAAAAACATAAAAGTGGCCCAAAAACCCATTTAGAGGTCTTATTTTGAAAAAATAACGGGATAACCCGCCTGCGGCCCAAGTTATGCCCATTTTCGCGCAGCGCGGTCTTGGGCCTCCAAAAACATTAAGGCGCGGTATTCAACACTTGGGCCCGCATCACTTACCGAGTTGCTTGTAGTTCGAAGCTTCATCATTTGCTAATTGTAGTCTCCATTGTAATGGCGACATTTTTGTATTCGTCGTGTGAAAAACTCTAGTTTTTACGTCGTTTGCAACTAATTTTGCACTGTGGAAGACGAATTTTTGTGAATTTTGCAATATATAGACGCATGGAAGAGGTATTTTAATATTGGGAATAACTCTGGCGTAGAGGACCGTCCATTGTGATGGATGGTGATAGTGAACATCTTCCTACCACTTAAAATATCAACAAACGGTTACAAATTTACCTTAAAAAACCTATATGATAACCGAGAAAGATAATTACCAGATTGTTAGTAGTTTGGAGCTCTATCATTTGTTGATCGTAGTCTCCATTGTAGTGGTGCCTTGTTCGTCATCGTAGTGTGGAAAAAACCCTAGTATTTATGTCATCTTCAACTGATTGCAGTGTGGAATCTAGATTTTGGTGGATTTCACAATATATAGACGCATCCATTTGATCTTCCGATGACGGATTTTGGCGGCAGAAAGTGAAAACGCTATGAGTACTTTTTTGACACCGCACATACCAATGAGCGTGACCACTAAATGTCATACTATTTTTTTAATAATATTTGGTCTAAAGCCTTAACCATGTATATAACTTATAATCCATTGCGGTTAGAAACATTTGGCCACATATTTCGAGCGTGGCTACTATTGTTATATTATTTTGTTATTACTCTTTGGTCACAGAAACCAATATAAGTGGCCATATATATTTGTCTTTAGTCATATCAATAAATTATAATCCATTGCAATTTGCTACATTTGGCCACATTTTTTAAGAGTGCCTTGTAAATTTCATATTATTTACATATTACTCTTTGGACATACAAAATGAATATTAATGATCATATGTATCAGGCTTTAGCCACATCAACGACTTATAATCCAGAGCAGTTTGCATCATGTGGCCACATTTTTTAGCATGGCTAGTAAATGTCACATTATTTTTTTATTACTCTCTGGACACACAAACTAATATAAGTGGTCATATGTATTACCTTTAGCCACATCAATAAGTTATAATCTATTACAGTTGGTAACATTTGACCACACTTTTTTTAACGTGGCTAGTAAATTTTATATTTTTATATTATAGTAGTGCTAATAGGTGTGTTTTTGGTCATATAAATCAAATATAATGGCAGCTTGTCACATTTGGAATCACTTATTCAAGCATGGCTAGGTAATGTCGTAATTTTTAATTACAGTATGGCTAATAGGTGTGTTGGTGGTCACATGTATAAAATACAATAGTAGTTGCTCACAGTTGGCCACACTTTTTTCCAACATGGCTAGTTAATGTTATATATATATATATATATATATATATATATATATATATATATATATATATATATATATATATATATAAAGTGTAGCTAAAGGTTTCAGTATGTATACAATGGTCACATTTATAAATCTTGGGTAAAACTATGCTAAAAGGTTTCAAAATGGTATCAAGACCTTTAGCTACACATACAAGCGAATGTTTTTAGAAAAAGTGTCATCGTAAGCCTATTTTGGCGCAATGTAAGAAACACAACCATACTTAATCATAACCACACATTATAATTGAATAACTACACTTACCAAAATGGTTCAACACACCACCATGCTCATATTAGGAACAAAAATACTCAATTTTATAGTGTGATAAAAGATATCGTATAAGAAGTTATTTACGTTTTAGAAAAGTCTAATGGTTATAGGATTAGGGGTTGTTTGGTAGCCTCTTATTGGTCACTAAGAGTAATAGTTCATAACCTTTTAATGGTTAAGAGTTAACCTTAATGCTGAATGGTTAAAAGGTAACATTAGGTAACATCTAATGTTACCTATTAACCATTCAACATAGGGTCATCTCTTAACTATTAAGAGGCTATAAACATTTAGAGACTATCAAACACCCCTTAGCTAAAATGCTTCTCCAACCCTTTTAATGTAATGACACCCTCGTAATCTAGTGTAATATCAATCAATGATTCCTTTTAATCAATGTTGGAGATTGCTTGTATACTTTTTAGGCAAAACATAAAACTACCATATATTTTATATTTATATGTGGGCTTGTAATCTTCTATACTACTATATAATACATATTAGAATGATAAGATGATAATTTTATTTAAAGTGTAAGATACATATACAACATTTAAGCATATAGTACAAGTGTTTTATTCAATAGTTACGCTTTTGCCCCTATTATTAATACATTATTTATTAATGAGATATTACTTAATTCACATAATTAAATTTTAGTTTTTTATAATAATATAAATTGACAATTAAATTTATAGTTACTATTAAATTAAGTATTATTTTATTTAATGATACTATAAATTGACATTTAAATTTATATTTACTAATTATATTTTTTATAACTAAATACTATTTAAATTAAGTATTATTTTATTTACATATTTAAGTATATAACTTATATATATCTCATATTATAATAACAATAGTGGCTAACCGCATGTTACGACGGAGTGAATAATTACAAGCATGTATTGTTATCTTTCATTTAATTGATTAATTATTTTATTTTATGGTTTAAATATCGTATACGACTTATGATCCTTATTATATCTTAGAGCTAAAATGTTACTTTAAAACTAATTAGCATTAACAATAATAGTTGAATGACTTAACTTTTAAATAAACATAAGGGTTGAACATGATTAAAGTTTTAAGAAAAATTCACATTTAACTTAGTATATGATGAAGAATCGTTTTGATACAAATATGAAAAAAATTGTTATGACATTGATATTAAATATAGATATATTAATGAAAAACTATGTAGCATAACTTTATGCAGGACCGGTTAAGGGATGATCAATATAATTAGTCTTACAATAAGGAGAGTGTTAGAACACTTAACAGATCAAATAGGGAACCAGGTTTATGTAAATGATATTAAAAACACAAGTAAAGCAATGAAACAGAACTAAGAACAAGAACAAAACTGATATGGTTTTCAAGGATGCTGTATATTGCTCTCAAGGTCTTTTATAAGTGTTATAAAGCATAAAAAGAAATACAAAGACCTGAGATACTTTATACTACATCCTACAGCCGGTCATACTTTGAAGGTCTGCTGGAAACACTAATCTAGACAATAAGATTAATATAAAGTCAAAAGGCAGTTGCCTTTTGATTAGTGACTATGACATACCATAGCTCAAATCCTAATATATTACAAAAAGGATAAAAGGTACAAAGTAGGAAGTTACAGACACAAGACCATAATCTACAGTTTACTAAAGCATGGACCTTTTCACCAACTTGTATAAGTTGGTGAGTATTCAGAGTTGTAGCAGAAAGTAAGTCAGCTTTATCTAAAAGTACATCCGAGAAAGCATGTCTTCTCTGTATCGGAAGAAATCAGTCTTCACTTCATTGGCTTCGAAAGACTTATCTTGAAGCTTCGGAAGACTTCATCTTTGGATTAAAAGATTTGATTTTTGGCTTCGGAATATTTTACACTTAGAGTAATTTTTATGATGAGTGTAAAACTTCTGAAGTAACTTCTACCTTGTACATCAGTGCATGCATGCAGGAAGCTCCTTGGTTGTTTTGGCTTCTTTGGTTGCATCAGCCTTATAATATAACCTTACAAACTTCCCCTAAGCTGATGCTACCAAAAGAGAGAAGTTATTCACACGTTGACAGTCCTCGTTAGGATCAAGACCATTCATTTCTTCATCAATGGTAAGGATCCCTCAGACTCTCATAATACCTTCTCATGTCATGGAGATCATATAGAGGAAGATCAAGCATGTCTTGCCAGAAATAGAGGTCTTGACCTCCTTGATCTCTGATGACATACCATCTGTCCGGATTAGCAGCAAAAGTCCAGGACAAGATGGGTCTTCCAGTTGTAAGAGGCTCTACTTAAGTGGAGTTGGTTGAGCAGCCTCTTCTTGCACTACCTCAAGATGCTCTGACTCATCCTGAGGTGTAAAGGTGGATGCCTTGGTCTTTCTTCTTGGAAACACTCTTCGTGGCATCTTTTTCTCCTTTTTGAAGTCTTTAACTGAGAGGTCTGGTCTTCAGGACCAGGTTGTTCTAGTGTGTCTCTCTCAGTTGGGTTCTCTTCTCTCACAGGTTCAGAAGGAGCAAGAAAAGGACCCTGTTAGGATCAGAAGATAAAGTTGGCTGAGATGCAGCTCTAGGTCCAGGTTGTGTTTCTCAGGGGGTTTAACCTTGGCCTCAACTTCAGGTTGAGCTGGACTTAGTGGAGAATGCAAGTCAACAAGCTCTCCCTTCTTAATGTTTGCTGATCACCCTGATGTGCTCATTCATAGTGGATAGAGACATTGGACCAAGCCTCCTTCGGAGAATCCATACAACTTCAAGAAGCTCATCATCCTTTGTCTATCAGCAGACTTCTTTTGGCTCTTTTGGATGATGGCTCTTAACTTTGCAGCTTCTTCCCTAGTTTTCTCTTAGCAGCCTTTTGTTGTTTGATGACTTATTGCTCTAGCTGCTTGAGATACTCAAATTCAAATACTCATATGATAAGGGAAGAAGTGCAAATGCCTGATAGAGACCTGTGGCACTCAAGTAGTTGATCATGTTCAGTCTATTAGCTTCCTTGTCTTCTTGAGGTTGTGTAGTTGCCACAGCCTCTGTCTCAAGACTTTCTTGAACTGGGGAGAGGGTAGGATCATGCTTGTAGAGCCTTTTCTATCTTAATTCTTCCTTGTTCTTGAGGAGCAATGTTGCATCCTCTACGTCCTTCCTCTCCTTGGACAATTCCTTGTCAGCCAGTTCATTCAGTTCATCTAAGGGAAGAGATTTGAGTTCATTAATATTGTAGTTTCTGGTCCCGGGTAGTTTAGCCTGGCTGCCCTCAACTCATCATCTTGAGTGTTTGGCCTGGGGGCAGCCCTAATAGTAGCTTCTATGAAGCCTGGAGACCCCTTTGAACTCTCTCCCTTAGCTTCCTCTTCCTCTCTCTCCTCCTCATCAATATCCTAAGGAGTCATTTTTCTTTTCCTTTTGTCACTCACAGGCCTTGGTGACTCAGGGTGGAGAGAGCTTTGGCCTTCATTGCTTGATTCAGCAGTCAAGATCTGGCCAGAGAGAGGCTATGAAGCACCTTCACCAGCTGGTGCCTCACTGAGGGTAATGGGTGCTGAAGAAGTTCTTATCTCAAGGTTCACAGGTTTAACTCTAGGCCTTCAATCAGGCTTTCCCTTTAAAGCTAATCTTAGGGTCCATCTTAACATCCAGTTGACCAAAAGTCTCACCTGCTAGCCTCTATCTATATAGTCTTGACCTCAGCTTGTATTCTTCAAACACCCTTTCTTGAATCCTTTCTGCTAATATTGCAGCTTGTTGTTTTGACTTGGGTTGACAAGTGGAAGATCAACCAAATGGATGCTCTCATAGAAGCTCACGTTGGAAAAGTTAAAAATTTCTGTTGACGCTGAGATCTAAAGATGACTAGAGCTCTTCTATTTGTGTCATACCTCCATCCCATGATTGGATTCTCAGAGTGAGGAGATGGGGTAGGCATAGCTCTTGGAATACCCTTCTCAAACAAACTTGTATGAGTGAGTCCACATCCATATAGACTTGAGGAGGTGCTGAGTATGCACCATTGCAAGTGAGGGTGGTGAATCCTCAAAGTCTATACTCTTTGAAGAACTCCCAGGTTTTATGATTGTTTGGACTTTCTCCCCTTTTTGGTAGCATCACCTTCTTGCATAGCTAAGCTTAGGGTTGGGTCTGTCACATCCACAGGTTCTTGTGGACCTGGTTGAGTTCTCCAGAGTGGTCTCTCAGCTAACTGGTCCATGAGATCGGTGATCTGAAGTTGCCGGTCATTGACCCTCCTTTGTAAGACAGTCACTGAGATGCCAGATGACTTATCTTGAGACTAAATAGGTGAATGTTTGAGTCAGTTTTTGCACCTTAGTTTTAGACTCCCTCATCTTTATTAGAAGAATCATAAAGGGATGAGAGAATAGGACCAAGGTCTTCTTCCTCATCACCAGCACTTTGTTCTTGGCTGCTGGCTTTCCCCTGCACCATGACAGCTTCAAGTGAAGTGTCAATGGGCTGGGTTGCCATGGTTGAGGTCTTAATGATGTAATCACTTGCTGAAGTGAGAGCCTCTTTCATATGGACCTCCTTAACAGGTTTAGGGAGATCCACCTCAGTAGTAGGTGTGTGGGCTAGACATGGGAGAAATAGGAGTACTTATCTCTCCTTGAGTAGGGGAGGAGAAGAGAGACTCATGATACTCACCGAATCCTATGTCTTCATCATCATAGAATTCAAGGTTTAGGAGGTGGTTTATATCAAGAGGCTGGGGATGGTAATAATCCCCTGAAGGTTGTTCATTAGAGTTTTGAGACCCTAGTGAAGGCTTAAGGCTTGGGGTGTGAGCTCATCAGGCTGAGCATGAGGAACCTCAACAATGATCATTGGTGAGATGGGAGTGGTTTGCTCTCAAGGAAAGTGGGAGCTCTAGTGTCCACTTCTCATGTATAGGTGTGATATAGGAGCCTGCACAAATTGAGTAGTATGTGTAGGGGTTCGTTTGGATTTCTTGGTAGGTGATGGTTATTTTTGGCTGTATAGGTGGGTGAGAAGTAGAAGGTGTGGGTTCAACACTAGCTGGTGCTATTAGGTTGTCACCTTGAGCAATGAGATCTAACATTTTAGGACAAGGGCATTTCTACCCCTGAGAAGCCAACAATTGGCTTCCTTATAGTCTTGAAGATGTTGGGCTTCATATGCCCTAATTTTAGAACATTATCTGTTCCCCTCAACTGTGAGCCCAGTTCACAGTTAAGAATGTGTTGGACATATCAAGGGAACGTGTAATATTCTAAGGAGTCCAAGTTGAAAGTAAATTAGTATATAAAAATTATGAATACTGAACTTGACCCCTTGAACCATCCAAGGAGAATAAAGGAGAGATCTTTAGGAATCTGGTCCCATCCTCCATGTTTGTTGGATAAACTGTGGATAACCACATAGAGGTGGTACTTTCACCTTTTCTGAAGGTTTTGACTGAGAAGTCACCTTCATAGCCTATCTTTTCAAAGGGCTAGTTAATAGTAGATTTTGGGAAGGACAAGTCACCTTCTACATCATCAGCTGAAGATGAGTGTTTATGGAGGTGGAGTGATGAAGATTATCCTCCCCTGCATTATGGCAGAGAGTGCCTGCTCCCCATCCATGGTGACCTCTTGGCAGGTCCTTTAAAATTCCAAAAGCTGATCATCATAGAGCGGAGGATCTATAGTGAGGGAGGTGAAGTAGTTGATAGAGTAAGGAAGCGGCAAACCTTTAAGAAACCAGGATCTTTCTCAGAATCTAACAGAGCAACTTGATTATGTTGCTTTTGAAGATGCATGGAGAAATCGGGTTGGTTTCTGCGGTCAGGGTTGGCCATTTGAGGTAGCTTAGTTGAGAAGGAAGATAAGAACAAAGTCGGGTTGTGGATGAATTTAGGTTAGAGAAAATGCAGATGAAGAAGATAGTGTAAAGAGGGGGAACCATTGAGAGAATATATATGAAATGGATTTTAGACAAAGTTAATGCAAAAGAATAAACTTTGAAATCCGAATATCAGTCCCACCTTTGTAAAAGTGCCCAAAAGGTAGTTTTCTTGGAAGTTGAAAATCTTCCGAAGGTAATTTTGTCTTCAGAAGTTTTAAGAAAAAGCTTCTGAAGCCAATTTTGGTTCGAAAGATATTCCTAAGGTTTGTAAAAATTTTGCTTCGGAAGGAAAATATTTAGAAAATTTTCATTTTTGAGACATGTTTGGTTTTGGAAGAGATTAAGACTTGGGAGTTTTATTCTAAAGAGAATAAATCTTCTGAGACTTAATTGCTTTGGAAGAAAATTGTCCTTCAAATACATATAAGTACTTAGAAGCATATTTAAGCTTCGAAAGATATCTCAGAATTTCTTCGAAGGTAAATTTCTTATAAGTAGTTATTTGATTTGAAGACACAATGTTCTTTCGAAGACAACTTGAAATCTTTTGAAAGAAAATATGTTTGAAAATTTTTTCAGAAATCTAAGGAATATTATTTTAAAGATTTCTTCCAAAATAAACTGGGCTTATGAAGGTGATAAAATAGACAACTTAGGACACATAGGTTTTAGAAATAAAAATGATTTAAGTTTAATAAAATCTATTCAAAGTTAATCATACCAATAGCTGATACAAAATATTTGAATTTTCGTTCATCAAAAGCTTTAGTGAACAAATCAGCATATTGTTTATTTGCGTTAACTTTGACTAGTTTGATTAATCCCTTTTCAATATTATCTCTAATCAAATGATACCTGATGTTGATGTGTTTTGTCATTGAGTGCTACACAGGATTCTTTGTAATAGAGATAGAATTGTTGTCATCTATGTGAATGGGAGTCTCTTTGAAGTTGAATCCACAGTCCAACATCTGATTCTGAATCCAAAGCACTTGAACATAGTAGCTTGCAGTAGCAATGTATTCAGCTTCTACAGCTGATGCAGACACATAGGATTGTTTCTTGCATTGCCAAGAGACTATCCTTCCACCAAGAATTTGACATCCCCAGATGTAGATTTAGCAGTCATGTTGCAGCCACCATAGTCACTATCTGTATAGGTATAGAGATTAAAGTTAGAATTCTTTGGATACCAAAGGCCAAGCTTGGGAGCACCTTTGAGATATCTAAAAATCCTCTTGCAGCAACCAGGTGCGACATCTTAGGATTAGCTTAATATCTTGCATAGATGCATGTGGCAAACATGATATCAGACCTGCTGGCTATGAGATACATAAGAGACCCGATCATAGCCCTGTAGAGATGTTCATCAACACACTCCCCCTCAAGATCAGGTCCAAGGGAGTGGTTTCTGGCTATGGGTGTCTTTGCAACCTTATAATCAATCATGTTGAATCTTGTAAGTATGTCTTGTACATACTTTAACTGACTTATGAAGATGCCATTATCAGCTTGCTTCACTTGAATTCCTAGAAAGAATTGAGTTCCCCTATGGAACTCATTTCAAATTATTCTTCATCAGCTTCTCAAAGTCTTTACAGAGCTTTAGATTAGTTGACCGGAAGATAATGTCATCTACATATACTTGAACCAGCATTAAGTCATTCCCTGTTACTTTGATGAAGATCTTGTAGCCATATTGACAGAGATACTGTGATAATGTCTCATACCACTTTCTTAGAGCTTGGTGTAGCCCATAAAGAGCTTTATCAAGCTTGCATACATAATCAGGATGATATGGGTCTGTAAAGCCAGGTAGTTGTTTGACATACACCTCTTCACCAATCACCCCATATAAAAAAGCACACTTGACATCAAGTTGATAGACCTTGAAATCCTTGGATGCAGCAAAAGCCAGGAATATTCTTACAGCTTCAAGTATTGCCACAGGAGCAAAAACATCTATGTAATCAATTCCCTCTTCTTGTGTGTATCCTTTAACAACTAGTCTGGCCTTGTTCTTGATGACAAGTCCTTTATCATCTTTTTTGTTTCTAAAAAACCACTTGGTTCCTATGGTAGTCTTTCATTGAAGCAGTTCCTCTTGCATTGCTTCAACCCAACTTCCATCATTTAAAGTCTCATCACCTTTCTTTGGCTCTATCTGGGACAAGAAACAAGAGTATAGACAAGCATTTTTATCATGGGTTTGTCTCTGATACGAGTGTGTTGGAATAGTGTTTTAAGTGTCTAAACGTTAAATATTACGTATGATTATTCGTCTTTATGCATGTGATTAAGTTGAATAGGTTAACTATGAGTTGGAAGTGATTTTGTAGGTAAAGCAAGCAAGTTGGAAGCTTACATGGTGAAACAAGTCAGTGGATAGGTCAAGAAACAAAGATTCAAAATGCAGCAGAAAGGCTTCTACCATAGCCTACTGTAGCCACCGTAGGCTACGCCAGCTCAAGAAAAATTATCAGCAGAAGATACCCCAGCGTAGGCTACGCTGGCTGGCGTAGCCTACGCGAGGGCCGCCTTGGAACACCTATAACATCTCATTTTTGTTAGGTTTCTGATGTAAGGGGTTTGGAATGATGTTTATCATGGTTAAGTGGTTAACTTTAATGTATTTTATGTGTTTAAGTATAAGAAATTGTATGGAATAAGTTGACTACGATGATTTGGTGTTTTATATGTAAAACGCAATGATTTGACGTGGCTTGGAGAATGCACATGGATGATAAACGAAGATCATTATAGATGACGTAATAGAGAATTCAATTATGAGAATGTGGCCACAAACAGGGACGAAAACGGATTCTGAACGAAGAAGTTACAGAGAAAACAAGAATCGGACAAAGCTGGTCAACCGTAACCTACGGTGGGAACAGGACCTACGGTATACCCCCCTAACGTAACCTATGGTAGAAAGATGACCTACGGTTCATTAGCTCAAAAACTGAACAGAAAGCCCCTAACGTAACTTACGGTGTTAAGTGACCTACGGTATACGACGCACTGAAATCTCTTATAAAGCGGAAAAATTAGTTTTTCAGGGTGATTTTTCATTCCAAGCTTCCCAAAGCCCTAGGAACGACCCCAAGTGATCCAAAAGGCTCCCAGAGGCGATTTCAAGGCTCAAGATTGTGTTTTTATCATTCGGTTTGAATCTTTAACGTTAGATACAATGTTTACCTTTGATTTTGATTTGTTTTTGGTTTCCATGTCTGGCTAATCCACCCGTGATCTTCTCCGGGAGTTAGGGTTTATACTATGACTTGTTCTTAATGGTTTTTGTTGAGTTAATGTTTGAACACGGTAGTTTTAGTCGAGTAACATTATTTATTGTTTAGAGATTCTAAAATATGATTGCTTTCGATTCAATTGTTCTAGTTTGATTGTTTTAGATTTCTTTTCATCTGGAAACATCAATTTTGGATGGGGTTGGGTAATACAAACGTAGGATATGATTCGAGTAGTTCATTAAGAAAAGTCTCATTCAATCTATTGTCTTTAACCAAATCAACCCGGTTATGTCTATGTGACCACTTTTAACTATCAAAGCAAGACTAAGTTGTAAACCTTAACCCGAAGGGGATTACTCTTTCCCATCATTATTTATAATCAATTTTACTTTTCAACTTCAAGTAGTTTTTGCAATTTAGTTAATTTACAAGTATTTTCAATAAAGCTTTCAAGTTTATGAATTGAACCACACTTTTCACATATTCCCTGTGGATCGACCCGACTTACCCTAGCTATCTTAGGTGAGTTTGGACCATTATTAATTGTTTTTTATTAGGCCTGACAACCCGCATCAAAATGGCACCGTTACCGGGGAATAAGTCTCCGTTAGTGTTTGATCCCGAAATTGAGAAGACCGCTCAAAGAAATCGAGCACAATCCCAAACAAAAACCCAATCAACAAGTGTAGTCAAAGAGTGTAAGATGGAAAATCGAAACCCACCACCACCATTTAACCAAAATCCACCTAATGACCAACCTCCAAATCCACCACAAAACCAACCTCCACCAAACCAACCTAATGACCCATTAGCATACCCGAATCTACAACCACAAAACATCAACAAAGACAAAATCCCTACCCTCAATCAAGACAGAACCCCTACCAACAAGGACCTCCTAGACAGAATCCGAGACAGCAAAGGGGGGTTAACAGGTTCGAAGATGAAGAGGAGAGATTTGAGAGGTTGAGTATCCATACTTGGGATGATAAGGTGGATGGATAGGATGATAGGTATGAAGATGAATATGATGATGAGGATATTCAATACAATAAACCCAATAACAATCATGGCCGATACACATAGAATGAACAACCAAGGCAGGAAAGGCAGAATCAGGGCCGAGGTCAAGGTAGAAGGCAAGAATTTCCTCGGGCGAATCGAAACCCCAAGCTTCAACCATACCAAGCTATTGTTAAAGGGGTTGACAGCCATTTTCGCCCCACCATAGCTGGAGTTGCATCACCCATAGTCTGGCCACAAGTTAGAGGGAGATCATTTGAGATTAGATCCAACAGTTTGGCTATTCTTCCAGAGTTTCATGGGTTATCCAAGGAAGAACCTTATCTACATCTAAATGAGTTTAGTGTCATTTGCGAGACCATCGGGGCACAAGGCTTTACACCAGAGGAAGTGATGCTGGTTCTATTCCAATTTACATTGAAAGGAAATGCGAAAAAGTGGTTCCACTCACTACCTGCTACTAGCATTTATACATGGGAGCAAATGCAACAGACCTTTTTAGAGGAGTATTATACCCTGCAAAAGACTAGTAAGGCCAGAACCATCATTCGGACATTCAGTCAACAACAAGAAGAGCCGTTTCATGAGGCTTGGACAAGGTTCAAGGAGTTGTTGAGAACCTGTCCATATCACGACATTCCCCAATAGGAATTGATTTCCTCTTTTTATGATGGGTTGTCTGCTGAGGATGTGAGAGATTTGAACTCAACAAGTGTAGGTACGTTCATGACAAATACTAAGGATGATGACCGGGAGTTACTCGAACGGATGAGTATACATGCAAAAAGAAAAGCCCAGTCTCGTGGGAAATCTATGGGTATGGTTGATGATTTGGATAGGAAGGCTTCGAGGTCTGGTCAGTCGGCAGGTAAGGCTATAGTGAAGGCCACAAGATCCTTGCAAGGGATGTGGTGAAGCTAGACAGCCAGAGATTGTCAAGAGTTTGATGAGGGGTTGGGTGATAGGCGGCCATACAACAACACCACAACAATACCTATCATCCTGGTTTAAAGAATCACCCGAATTTTAGGTATGGTAACCCTGACAATCTGTTGAATGTGAACTTTCAGGGTAATTCACATCCACAATACCAGAACAGGTCAATGAGTCAGGGTGGTCAGTTCAATCAGGAAAGCTATAATAGGGGTGGTCAGTGGAACTACCAGAATAACCAAGACCATGGTGGGTCAAGAGGAAATACAGAGCCAACAAACAGGGAACTTCTGGAGTTTATGAAAGAGATTAAGAAATCTAATGAGGTTCAAGACAAGAGTCACGAGGCTTTGACCAAGCAAGTTGGTCAACTAGTAGAAGAAGTAACAGCTCTTAGAAAAGATCTGGGCAAGCTACCAAGTGATACGACCATGAACCCACAACATCAAGGGACAAACATAAAGAACATGAGCAATGTCCACATTATTTCAGTTAGTATCCTTCCCAATTTTGAAATTTTAATGACGACTTTACTTCTTTTTCAAAACAAGTTGTAGGTAAGAAAAATGAAGTCGATGCAGTAGAAGAGAGTGACCCAGGAGCACCCATCATTCCAATCAAAGTGGGGAAGTTCAAGATTAAAAAGGTACTCTTGGATTATGGGGCAGCTGTTAGTATACTGCCTGGTGAGTTATATGATCAATATGAGTTCGGCCATCTACAGGAGGTTGACACCACCTTGGTGTTAGCTGACTTGACCTGCAAACATCCTCGGGGTATGGTAAAAGATGTGATAATCAACTTGGGAGATTTCTACTACCCGGTGGACTTTATAGTGCTTGACTATGCATCAGTGAGAACAAACGAGCAACCAAACATCATTTTAGGTCGACCATTTTTGGCAACTACCAATGCTCAAATCAACTGTCGAGATGGAACAATTGATATGACATGTGAAACTCGTAATTTACGTTTTGATGTGTTTTCCAAGTCAATCACTTATTTTGTTAATGACAAACTTTTGAGGCAGATGTGACTAACGTGTGTGTTCCTTCCTACATCTCACATGTAAGTGAGCATATAAATTTTGAGAATGGTTTTAAGTATGATAGGGCTAAGCAGGTGGACTTAAAAGAGTTTGTAGATTCAAAAGAAAATAAAGATCCAATGATGAAGATGGAAATAAAGCATAAGAAGCCAAAATGGAAGAACAAAGCTAGTGATCCACCTGATCGTAAAAATGCTCGAGTTAAGACAATGATGTTCGTTCCATGTTTGGATGAAATTGGGAACCTACTAGATAAACAAAAGCAAATAGTTATAGAACTCTCAAAACTCAAACACCACTTTCGCCCACCATGAGTGGTGACAGGTACGGTCTGCCCGAAGACCTAAAACTTAGCGCTACTTGGGAGGCAACCTGAGATATTTGTAATTTTTTGTTTTTTTATGATCCTAGTTGTTTTAAACTTTGTGGGTGTGTTCACTAAAAACCCTCACGAGACTTCACTCGTCCACTCAGGCCTACCGAGAGGTTTAAAAGTATTTAGTTAAGTATTCAAAAAATAATACTACTTAGTAACTTTATTTAATTTAAAATTTATAAATAATATAATATTTAATATAATGAATTAAATAATCTTATATTATTAAATAATATATTAATAATATGCATTAATTTATTTACTAATCACAAGAAGTTTATTAGTGAGGGGCAAAATAGGAATGATTGCATTAAGCACTTGTACCTAATGCCTAAAAAGTTGTATTGGGTGTCTTAATTTTTTGTAAAATTACATTTGTGTCCTAATGTTTTGTTTTATATAGTAATATAGATAATACTAATATTTTTCTAAGGGCATATTGTGAGTTTAATTATTTTAATATTATCTATATCTTTTATAATAAAAGTGAAAGGATTATATATGATAATTTAACATATGGATTAAGACACCCATATGAAACGTCATGCTTAAATTTCAAAAAATTAATCATTTTATTCTATTTATGCACTTACAATAAAGTATAACATATGATGCTTATAATACAAATACTAAAGCATATACATGTGGCCAAACAAAACCGCCATTTACTTTCAATGCCGTTCATTCATTGCGATTGAGCACTAATCCCTCTTACCCTTTTCGGTCGTTAACAACTCAATAACAATCAAGATGATAATTTATGGTGACAATTTCTCCATTAACTCTCTCCGATCTATGCAAATCACCTCCTAAAGCTGCCTTCAATGATATTAAAAATCTAACATATATACTACTATATAATACATATTAGAATGATAAGCTGGTAATTTCATTCAAAGTGTAAGACACTTATATAATATTTTAAGTATAGAGTGCAAGTGCTTTATGCAATAGTTTTACTTTTGCTATCATTTAATTAACTTATTTTAATTATTGTATTATTTAATACACATTATTAATACTTTATTTAATAATATGATATTATTTAATTCATTTCATTAAATTTTATTTTATTTATAATAATATAAATTGATATTTAAATTTATAGTTACTAATCATGTTTCTTTAACTAAATACTATTTAAATTAAGTATTATTTTATTTAAATACTTATTTGTATAATACTATATAAATATTTCTTTGAATAGAGATGAAATTTTACCAGGCATACAAGTTTTGAAGCAACATGTATAAAGGAGTGCAAGGTTTTTAAGAGGGGTAGAATATGAAATTGATTAAGATTTTAAAACACTTTATGGGCAATAAGGTAAATTTATCTTTTAAATTTCATATATCTTGATATTTTTGCCGTTGTCTCTTTTATGTTTTTGATAAACGTTATTAATAAATTATTTAATAATATGATATTAATTAATTCACTACATTAAATTTTATTTTATTTATGATACTATAAATTGACATTTAAATTTATATCTACTAATCATATTTTTATTACTAAATACTATTTAAATTAAGTATTATTTTATTTAAATATTTAGCTATATAACTTATATATATCTTCATATTTATAACTATAATACTAATATTTTCTAAGGGCATATTGTGAGTTTAATAATTTTAATATTTATCTAAATCTTTTATAATAAAAGTGAAAGGAGCATATAATGATAATTTTACATATGGATTTAACACACCCATATGAAAAGTCGTGCTTAAATTTTAAAAATTAACTATTTTATTTCATTTATGTCCTTACAATAAAGTATAACATATGATACTTATAATACAAATGCTAAAACATATACACGTGGCCAAACAAAACCACAATTTACTTTTAATGTTGTTCATTCATTGCGATTGAGTACTAATCTCTCCCCCCCTTTCCCTTGCCGATTATTAACAGTTCAATAACAATGAAGACGGTAATTTGAGATGATAATTTCTCCATTAACTTTATCTACTCTATGTAAATCACCACCGAAAGTTGCATCTGATGATCATAAAACTATAACCGATATTTATAAAACGAAACCCCCCTAAAATGTAGGTAGTAAGTGATTTCCGATCACAAATACCACCAATGTTTTCACTAATCTTGTTGGGATAATATAGTTGTCTTAAAGATTGTAATATACATAATTGTTTTCTTTTATTCATTTTTTCAATAATTATATTTTGATTTTTAATTTACGCATTAGCGCACCGAGCCGATACTGACTAAATCGAATTCCCAAAAAATCACGCAACATCCATATAGTCGCAATGTGCGCGCATTTCCACTACTGTTAATAAAACATGAAAGTAGTGGTGAATGGTTGCGTCAAAGAAAACAATATTTGATATATGAAATTACGTAAAATGATTTAAACAAATTTTCCAACAAATATAATTAACGGTGGTCTAAAACTCACCAACTGATATAATGCCCTTTTCTTCTTTGTAAATTTATTTGCCTAAAAGCAACGTATTCAACATGACAAAATTACTCGATTAGGGCATAACTATGTAATCAATTTTCAAGGGTGAACGTGATGTAATGGTACGACTTAGGGAATCACCCATTGCGTAGTCACTCCCTAACATCGTGTTCCTGTGTTTACGTAAGAAGATAAAAGAATTTTTTTCCTTTCTCTTCTTTTTCTTCTTTTTTCTTTCTTTTCTTTTCTCTCAATTTTCTTCTGAAAGAATTGGTTTTAAGTTTTATTTTCCTTACACTTTCTTTATTTTCTCTCCTTATGTGAACTTGGGAACACAAATTACTACTTTCTTTCCATTTCCTTCCATTAAAAAACTCGGGAACATAATTGTTTTTTTCTTTTCTTCCAATTCATTTCTTTTATCTTCTTAAATGAACTCGGAAACATAACATTAAGGCAAAGTCGACATGTGAAAGGCTTTTAATATTTTTACTCGTGCTCTAAAACCCGTTGACCACCTCGATGATGATTCTAAGAGTAAGTTATATTTTTCGTCCTTTAAGTTTATAGTAAATTTTAGGCTTCGTTATTAAACTAAGAAAATTACAGTAGCCTTTTACGTATAAAAAAGCTTGCACGTTTCATTCTTTCCTCCAATGGACGTTAATTTTGTCCATTAAGACTGGTCATGTGACTTGCATGTGTGGGTAAATTGATCTTTTTACCCTTATTAAACCACTTTCCACTGACCCCACCCTCAACTCTCTTTCTCTCTCTCACTCACTATCTTTTCTACACACAAACAACTGGCCATTGGCCATGTCCACTCCCCACTGCCCGCCGCCACCATCTCCGACTACCTCCCACCACCACTACGCGTCATCTTTCTCATAAATCCGACCAGGTTCAATGATGTTGATGGTCAAAGGTATTACATGAAGAGGAATGTGGATTTTTTCATCAGGTTTTCAGATCGATTGTGTGGGGTGATTTATCTAGTAGAAGACGATGGTCAGGTTCAGTGATGTTGATGGTGATGATGGACAATAATGATCCAACTTTTAACTCATTAACAGGCACCTCATGGTATTTCAAATAAAACAAATTTAGTAACTTTTAGTTGGTGAAATACTCTTCACTGTGTTTTTTTCCTTTTCATATGTTAGCCACATAACAAACATATTCCATCTAAAAATTTTAAACTGAATTTAGTACTAATATATGCCAAATTGACCGGCCGGAGACACAACTTTCAGAGTGAGCAAGTGGTGATGCGACGAGTGGTGATGATTGAAGATGTGGTCGGAGGTAGTCTGAGATGGTGGCAGCAGGCAGTTATGACTAATGGCCGGTTGCTTTTGTGTAGAGAGAGAGAGAGAGAGAGAGTGTGTGTGTGTGTAAAATAGATATATAGAGAAAGAGTTGAAGATGGGTGGGTGGAATGTAATCAATATTTAGTTAATATGCTATATTTTATTAATAGGAGTAAAAAAACCAATTTACCCTTACATGCAAGACACATGAACTGACTAAACAGATAAATTGATGTCTGTTAGAGAAAAACACAAAACATGCAAGTTTTTTAAATGTGAAAGACATTCACTGTAATTTTCTTATTATAAGAACGAAACCTGAAATTTGCTATACACCTAAAGGATGAAGAATGTAAATTACTCTAATTCTAATTCCTACGTTGAATTGTTGAATTGGATTCTGCGTCAATAAATCACTTATTTTGGATTTTTATTCTTAGGCCTATGGGGCTATCCTCTTAGACTCTTAGTTGTTAAGTTGTTATATACGTTTTTTAAAAGACTTTAATAAATAAAAGACAAAATTATAAAAAACATCATTAAGCTTTATAAAAAATTACAAGTATCAACATTTATTTTCAAAGAGCGCTCTAGTCTTCCTTTATGTAGGGTTTTTATATTAGGTTTCGTCTTTGAGACTAACAAATAAATTTTCTCTGTTATGTCAATGCGTGACTTTGTTTAAAAGCATTATCATTTATAAATAAATGAATTCTTATGTTTTTTAAAACTAAAGTAGATTCTAGTTTTTAAGTAAAAGATATATTATAATATTAGATGTCTGTTATTTTATATATAACCTAAAGTTTAATAAAAGTATATTATTATATATATAAGTAATTTCTGTCAATAAAAAT